>JASTWF010000303.1:334506-364506 GCA_030390025.1 Squalus acanthias | reverse complement strand
TGACCCCAGTCTCTCTCCCCCTGACCCCAGTCTCTCCCCCTGACCCCAGTCTCTCTCCCCCTGACCCCAGTCTCTCTCCCGCTGACCCCAGTCTCTCTCCCCCTGACCCCAGTCTCTCTCCCCCTGACCCCAGTCTCTCTCTCCCTCCGGAACACCAGTCTCTTTCACTCATGTATCTGCCTCATCTCCAGCCTCACTCCTGCTGAAGATTAACCCAACCTCCTTCTTTCATCCAGCACTGATGGGCAATTGGAAGCTGCGAGTGAGTCTGGGCCTGAACCGTCTCCCAGCGAGGAAGCAACAGAAAGCAGCAGGTAATGGAGCTTTACTCTGTCTCTAACCCGTGCTGTACCTGCCCTGGGAGTGTTTGATGGGGACAGTGCTCAGGGAGCTTTACTCTGCATCTAACCCGTGCTGTACCTGCCCTGGGAGTGTTTGATGGGACAGTGTAGAGGGAGCTTTACTCTGTATCTAACCCCGTGCTGTACCTGCCCTGGGTGTGTTTGATGGGACAGTGTAGAGGGAGCTTTACTCTGTATCTAACCCGTGCTGTACCTGCCCTGGGAGTGTTTGATGGGGACAGTGTAGAGGGAGCTTTAATCTGCATCTAACCCGTGCTGTACCTGCCCTGGGAGTGTTTGATGGGGACAGTGTAGAGGGAGCTTTACTCTGCATCTAACCCCGTGCTGTACCTGCCCTGGGAGTGTGTGATGGGACAGTGTAGAGGGAGCTTTACTCTGCATCTAACCCGTGCTGTACCTGCCCTGGGAGTGTTTAATAGGACAGTGTAGAGGGAGCTTTACTCTGTATCTAACCTGTGCTGTACCTGCCCTGGGAGTGTTTAATAGGACAGTGTAGAGGGAGCTTTACTCTGTATCTAACCTGTGCTGTACCTGCCCTGGGAGTGTTTAATAGGACAGTGTAGAGGGAGCTTTACTCTGCATCTAACCCGTGCTGTACCTGCCCTGGGAGTGTTTAATAGGACAGTGTAGAGGGAGCTTTACTCTGTATCTAACCTGTGCTGTACCTGCCCTGGGAGTGTTTAATAGGACAGTGTAGAGGGAGCTTTACTCTGTATCTAACCTGTGCTGTACCTGCCCTGGGAGTGTTTAATAGGACAGTGTAGAGGGAGCTTAACTGTGTATCTAACCTGTGCTGTACCTGCCCTGGGAGTGTTTGATGGGGACAGTGTAGAGGGAGCTTTACTCTGTATCTAACCCGTGCTGTACCTGCCCTGGCAGTGTTTGATGGGGACAGTGTAGAGGGAGCTTTACTCTGTATCTTACCTGTGCTGTACCTGCCCTGGGAGTGTTTGATGGGACAGTGTAGAGGGAGCTTTACTCTGTATCTAACCCATGCTGTACCTGCCCTGGGAGTGTTTGATGGGGACAGTGTAGAGGGAGCTTTACTCTGTATCTAACCCGTGCTGTACCTGGCCTGGGAGTGTTTGATGGGGACAGTGTAGAGGGAGCTTTACTCTGTATCTAACCCGTGCTGTACCTGCCCTGGGAGTGTTTGATGGGACAGTGTAGAGGGAGCTTTACTCTGTATCTAACCCGTGCTGTACCTGCCCTGGGAGTGTTTGATGGGACAGTGTAGTGTGAGCTTTACTCTGTATCTAACCCGTGCTGTACCTGCCCTGGGAGTGTTTGATGGGACAGTGTAGTGTGAGCTTTACTCTGTATCTAACCCCGTGCTGTACCTGCCCTGGGAGTGTTTGATGGGACAGTGTAGTGTGAGCTTTACTCTGTATCTAACCCGTGCTGTACCTGCCCTGGGAGTGTTTGATGGGACAGTGTAGTGTGAGCTTTACTCTGTATCCATCCCGTGCTGTACCTGCCCTGGGAGTGTTTGATGGGACAGTGTAGTGTGAGCTTTACTCTGTATCTAACCCGTGCTGTACCTGCCCTGGGAATGTTTGATGGGGACAGTGTAGAGGGAGCTTTACTCTGTATCTAACCCGTGCTGTACCTGCCCTGGGAGTGTTTGATGGGACAGTGTAGAGGGAGCTTTACTCTGTATCTAACCCCGTGCTGTACCTGCCCTGGTAGTGTTTGATGGGACAGTGTAGAGGGAGCTTTACTCTGTATCTAACCCCGTGCTGTACCTGCCCTGGGAGTGTTTGATGGGACAGTGTAGAGGGAGCTTTACTCTGTATCTAACCCGTGCTGTACCTGCCCTGTGATCAGACTCCCGTTTTTCAGTGACACTGACCATGAGCCTGTGCTGAGGAAGAGGAGCGGGAGCAGCCCGGTGAGGAAGCTAGCAACAGTTTTCGGGGACACCCCTGTGCGGATCCCAGCCGGCCTCCACAGCCCACAGAAGCGGCTGCCAACATGGCCCAAGGCCCAGGAGGAGAGGTGAGGAGGGTCGGGGCAGGGTGTCCCCATTAGTTCTGTGATCAGACTGATGGTACACCCAGAGTGCGGTGGGCGGAGTGTCTCCATCCTCCGATCGCAGGGGTTCCGGCACATGCGACTCCTGGTCTGTTTATGTCAGCGAGATATTCGACCATGGGAGGATCGCACATCTGCATGTGAAACAAACACACTCTCCAGCAGGGGTCACTGGACAGTGATCAGGAGCAGGAACCCTGGCTGATTGCCTCTCTCTCTCTAACCCAGGGCTCACTGGGCAGTGATCAGGAGCAGGAACCCTGGCTGATTTCCCCTCTCTCTAACCCAGGGGTCACTGGGCAGTGATCAGGGGCAGGAATCCTGGCTGATTTCCCCTCTCTCTAACCCAGGGGTCACTGGGCAGTGATCAGGAGCAGGAACCCTGGCTGATTCACCCTCCCTCTCTAACCCAGGGGTCACTGGACAGTGATCAGGAGCAGGAACCCTGGCTGATTTCCCCCTCTCTCTAACCCAGGGGTCACTGGACAGTGATCAGGAGCAGGAACCCTGGCTGATTTCCCCTCTCTCTAACCCAGGGGTCACTGGGCAGTGATCAGGAGCAGGAACCCTGGCTGATTTCCCCCTCTCTCTAACCCAGGGGTCACTGGGCAGTGATCAGGAGCAGGAACCCTGGCTGATTTCCCCTCTCTCTCTAACCCAGGGGTCACTGGACAGTGATCAGGAGCAGGAACCCTGGCTGATTTCCCCCTCTCTCTCTAACCCAGGGGTCACTGGGCAGTGATAGGAGCAGGAACCCTGGCTGATTCCCTCTCTCTCTAACCCAGGGGTCACTGGACAGTGATCGGAAGCAGGAACCCTGGCTGATTTCCCCTCTCTCTAACCCAGGGGTCACTGGGCAGTGATCAGGAGCAGGAACCCTGGCTGATTTCCCCTCTCTCTAACCCAGGGGTCACTGGGCAGTGATCAGGAGCAGGAACCCTGGCTGATTTCCCCTCTCTCTAACCCAGGGGTCACTGGGCAGTGATCAGGAGCAGGAACCCTGGCTGATTTCCCCTCTCTCTAACCCAGCGGTCACTGGGCAGTGATCAGGAGCAGGAACCCTGGCTGATTTCCCCTCTCTCTAACCCAGCGGTCACTGGACAGTGATCAGGAGCAGGAACCCTGGCTGATTTCCCCTCTCTCTAACCCAGCGGTCACTGGGCAGTGATCAGGATCAGGAACCCTGGCTGAGTTCCCCCTCTCTCTCTTACCCAGTGTCACTGGACAGTGATCAGGAGCAGGAACCCTGGCTGATTTCCTCTCTCTCTCTAACCCAGGGGTCACTGGGCAGTGATCAGGAGCAGGAACCCTGGCTGATTTCCCCTCTCTCTAACCCAGGGGTCACTGGGCAGTGATCAGGAGCAGGAACCCTGGCTGATTTCCTCTCTCTCTCTAGCCCAGGGGTCACTGGACAGTGATCAGGAGCAGGAACCCTGGCTGATTTCCCCTCTCTCTAACCCAGGGGTCACTGGGCAGTGATCAGGAGCAGGAACCCTGGCTGATTTCCCCCTCTCTCTCTAACCCAGGGGTCACTGGGCAGTGATCAGGAGCAGGAACCCTGGCTGATTTCCCCCTCTCTCTCTAACCCAGGGGTCACTGGGCAGTGATCAGGAGCAGGAACCCTGGCTGATTTCCCCCTCTCTCTAACCCAGGGGTCACTGGACAGTGATCAGGAGCAGGAACCCTGGCTGATTTCCCCCTCTCTCTAACCCAGGGGTCACTGGACAGTGATCAGGAGCAGGAACCCTGGCTGATTTCCCCTCTCTCTAACCCAGGGGTCACTGGGCAGTGATCAGGAGCAGGAACCCTGGCTGATTTCCCCTCTCTCTAACCCAGCGGTCACTGGACAGTGATCAGGGCAGGAACCCGGCTGATTTCCCCTCTCTCTAACCCAGGGGTCACTGGGCAGTGATCAGGAGCAGGAACCCTGGCTGATTTCCCCTCTCTCTCTAACCCAGGGGTCACTGGACAGTGATCAGGAGCCGGAACCCTGGCTGATTTCCCCCCTCTCTCTAACCCAGTGGTCACGTGGCAGTGATCAGGAGCAGGAACCCTGGCTGAGTTCCCCCTCTCTCTCTAACCCAGGGGTCACTGGACAGTGATCAGGAGCAGGAACCCTGGCTGATTTCCCCTCTCTCTCTAACCTAGGGGTCGCTGGACAGTGATCAGGAGCAGGAACCCTGGCTGATTTCCCCCCTCTCTCTCTAACCCAGGGGTCACTGGGCAGTGATCAGGAGGAGGAACCCTGGCTGATTTCCTCTCTCTCTAAACCAGGACTCACTGGACAGTGATCAGGAGCAGGAACCCTGGCTGATTTCCCCTCTCTCTAACCCAGCGGTCACTGGACAATGATCAGGAGCAGGAACCCTGGCTGAGTTACCCCTCTCTCTCCATCCCAGTGTCACTGGACAGTGATCAGGAGCAGGAACCCTGGCTGATTTCCTCTCTCTCTCTAACCCAGGGGTCACTGGGCAGTGATCAGGAGCAGGAACCCTGGCTGATTTGCCCCTCTCTCTAACCCAGGGGTCACTGGACAGTGATCGGAAGCAGGAACCCTGGCTGATTTCCCCCTCTCTCTAACCCAGGGGTCACTGGACAGTGATCAGGAGCAGGAACCCTGGCTGATTTCCCTCTCTCTCTAACCCAGGGGTCACTGGACAGTGATCAGGAGCAGGAACCCTGGCTGATTTCCCTCTCTCTCTAACCCAGGGGTCACTGGGCAGTGATCAGGAGCAGGAACCCTGGCTGATTCCCCCTCTCACTAACCCAGGGGTCACTGGACAGTGATCAGGAGCAGGAACCCTGGCTGATTTCCCCCTCTCTCTCTAACCCAGGGGTCACTGGGCAGTGATCAGGAGCAGGAACCCTGGCTGATTTCCCCCTCTCTCTAACCCAGGGGTCACTGGGCAGTGATCGGAAGCAGGAACCCTGGCTGATTTGCCCCTCTGGGTGTGTGTGTTGTGTGGGAGGTGGGCTCGTTCTGCATTCACTGAGCTTTGTGGTATCTCTGACGACAGGCAGGGCCTAGGCCCCGGGATCCAGGAACGAAGGAATACTCTGGACATGATGCAGCTCACTCACAGCCCCGTGCCCGTCCGGACTGCAGGTGGCAAGCTCGACCGACAGCAATTGGAGAAACCCCCCTCGGAACTAAACAAGGTAGGTGAGGCGATGCAGTGCCGTTGCATTGGGCTGAAGGGCCTCTTTTCTCAGTCCTCCCCTGGGAACGCCACAGCCTGTAAAGAAGTCTTACTCCAATTATATAGGGCCTTGGTGAGACCACACCTGGAGCACTGTGTACAGTTTTGGTCTCCTTACCGAAGGAAGGATATACTTGCCAAAGAGGGAGTGCAACGAAGGTTCGCGAGATTGATTCCTGGGATGGCAGGACTGTCGTATGAGGAGAGATTGAGTAAACTAGGCCTGTATTCTCTTGAATTCAGAAGAATGAGAAGGGATCTCATTGAAGCATACAAAATTATTACAGGGCTTGATAGGGTGGATGCTGGGAGAATGTTTCCCTTGGCTGGAGAGTCTAGAACCAGGGGGCCACAGTCTCAGGATAAGGGGTCGGCCATTCAGGACTGAGATGAGGAGGAATTTCTTCACTCAGAGGGTGGTGAATCTTTGGAATTCTCTACCCCAGAAGGCTGTGGTTGCTCAGTCATTGGGTATATTCAAAACAGAAGTCGACAGATTTCTGACTAGTAAGGGCATCAAGGGATATGGCAACAGGGCCGGTGAATGGAGTTGAGGCAGAAGATCAGCCATGATCTCATTGAATGGCGGAGCAGGCTCGAAGGGCCGAATGGCCTCCTCCTGCTCCTATTTCTTATATTCTTGTCCTTAGCCTCGATATTAACAACCAGCACGCTCGACTGAAACACCAGTCTTTCAATCAGACAGCACAGGAGGAGGCCATTCGGCCCATCCTGCCTGTGCCGGCTCTTTGAACGAGCTCTCCAATCAGTCCCACTCCCCCCTGCTCTTTCCCCACAGCCCGGCACATTTTTCCCCTTCAAGTATTTCTCCAATTCCCCTTTTGAAAGTTACTATTGAATCTGCTCCCACCGCCCTTTCAGGCAGCGCGTTCCAGATCACAACAACTCGCTGCGTAAAAAACATTCTCCTCATCTCCCCCTCTGGTTCTTTTACCGATTCTCTTCAATCTGTGTCCTCTGGTTACCCACCCTCCTGCCACTGGAAACAGTTTCTCTCTCTCTACTCGATCAAAACCTCTCGTAATTTTTAACACCTCCATTAAATCTCCTCTTAACCTTCTATAAGAACATAAGAAATAGGAGCAGGATCTCAGCCTTGAATATACTCAACGACTGAGCCTCCACAGCCCTCTGGGGCAGAGAATTCCAAAGATTCACTGCCCTCTGAGTGAAGAAATTCCTCCTCATCTCAGTCCTAAATGGCCGACCCCTTATCCTGAGACTGTGACCCCTGGTTCTAGACTCTCCAGCCAGGGGGAAACAGCCTCTCAGCATCTACCCTGTCAATCCCCCTCAGAATCTTATATGTTTCAATGAGATCACCTCTCATTCTTCTAAACTGCAGAGAGTATCGGTCCAATCGACTCAATCTCTCCTCATAGGACAACCCTCTCATCCCAGGAATTAATCTAGTGAACCTTGGTTGCACCACCTCTATGGCAAGTATGTCCTTCCTTAGATAAGGAGACCAAAACTGTGCACAGTACTCCAGGTGTGGTCTCACCAAGGCCCTGTACAATTGTAGCAAGACTTCCTTACTCTTATACTCCAACCCCCTTGCAATAAAGGCCAACATGCCATTTGCCTCCCCAATTGCTTGCTGTACCTGAATGTTAAGTTTCAGTGATTCGTGTACAAGGACACCCAGGTCCCTCTGAACACCAACTTCTCCCAGTCCCTCACCTTTTAAAAAATACTCTGCTTTTCCATTTGTCCGACCAAAGTGGATAATTTCACACTTCTCTGCTCGAAGGACAACAATCCCAGCTTCTCCGGTCTCTCCACGTCACTGAAGTCCCTCATCCCTGGTACCATTCTGGTCAACCTCCCCTTAACCTTCTCTGCTCCAAGGAGAACAATCCCAGCTTCTCCAGTCTCTCCACGTAACTGCTCTCAGCCTCAATCTCTCTGAAAAGCTGAACTTTTTTATCAAACTGTGCAACAGATTCAGCTGCCTGGGCCCCAAGCTCTGGAATTCCCTCCCTAAACCTCTCCGCCTCTCTCTCTCCTCCTTTAAGACGCTCCTTAAAACCGACCTCTTTGACCAAGCCTTTGGTCGCCTGTCCCTAATATCTCCTTATGTGGCTCGGTGTTTGATTGAAAGAAAGAAAGACTTGGGTTTCTACAGCGCCTTTCACAGCCTCAGGTCGTCCCTCAGCACTGCCCCTCCGACAGTGCGGCGCTCCATCAGTACTGCCCCTCCGACAGTGCGGTGCTCCATCAGTACTGCCCCTCCGACAGTGCGGCGCTCCATCAGTACTGCCCCTCCGACAGTGCGGTGCTCCATCAGTACTGCCCCTCCGACAGTGCGGCGCTCCCTCAGTACCGCCCCTCCGACAGTGCGGCGCTCCCTCAGTACCGCCCCTCCGACAGTGCGGCGCTCCCTCAGTACTGTCCCTCCGACAGTGCGGCGCTCCATCAGTACCACTCCTCCGACAGTGCGGCGCTCCCTCAGTACCGCCCCTCCGACAGTGCGGCGCTCCCTCAGTACCGCCCCTCCGACAGTGCGGCGCTCCCTCAGTACCCCACCTCCGACAGTTGCGGCGCTCCCTCAGTACCACCCCTCCGACAGTGCGGCGCTCCCTCAGTACCGCCCCTCCAACAGTGCGGCGCTCCCTCAGTACCGCCCCCTCCGACAGTGCGGCGCTCCCTCAGTACCGCCCCTCCGACAGTGCAGCGCTCCCTCAGTACCGCCCCTCCGACAGTGCGGCGCTCCCTCAGTACCGCCCTTCCGACAGTGCGGCGCTCCCTCAGTACCGCCCCTCCGACAGTGCGGCGCTCCCTCAGTACCGCCCCTCCGACAGTGCGGCGCTCCCTCAGTACCGCCCCCTCCGACAGTGCGGCGCTCCCTCAGTACCGCCCCTCCGACAGTGCAGCGCTCCCTCAGTACCGCCCCTCCGACAGTGCGGCGCTCCCTCAGTACCGCCCCTCCGACAGTGCGGAGCTCCCTCAGTACCGCCCCTCCGACAGTGCGGCGCTCCCTCAGTACCGCCCCTCCGACAGTGCGGCGCTCCCTCAGTACCGCTCCTCCGACAGTGCGGCGCTCCCTCAGTACCGCCCCTCCGACAGTGCGGCGCTCCCTCAGTACCGCCCCTCCGACAGTGCAGCGCTCCCTCAGTTCCGGCCCTCCGACAGTGTTGTTTAGCATCGTGCTCCTTGACCTGTGGGACCTGGGTGGGGTCCCAGCCCCGAGTGGTGCTGTGGGGGTCTGGCTGCCTCAGTCCGTCAGCGCTGCGGCGTTGGAATGGCCAGTGTCGGAAAGGAGCGCTGCCCAGTTGTTTTAATGTGCGATCGCTGTGTTCTCTCGTCACAGGACCTGGTGAAGAACATGGATTCCGTCTTCCGGGAGCTCTTGCAGTCCAAGCGCGGCAGGAGCAGCTCCAACGAGGCCCAGGATCCCGGGAGAGCCGGGACCTTCGCCGTCCAGGGGACCCCTGTGCGCCGGAGCAGCAGCGGGGCGTTAGAGAAACCCGCCAACAAGCAGGGGACACCCTCCAAACCGGGCATGAAGGCCAGGGCCGCAGCGCTCTTCAAATCGGGAGGGGCTGGCCCCGGTGACGGGACCCCCAAGGTAACCTCCTGAGGGCGGTGGAAAGGGGGGGGTGTAGAATCCAGCCGCGCAGCTCACTCACTGGGAGGACGGCACCTGGTGGATCAGGCGCTGACCGCCACTAACGAACACGCCACCCTGCCACACCGCCAGCACGCTCAGTCGCCTCGCTTTCTGTCGCCGATAAATGTATCTCCCGTCGAACTTCCAGATACCGGGTATTCACAGTATTCACGGTCCAGTCCCCCGCTCCCCTCCCTCACTCCAGTACACCCTCCCTTACTCCCTCCTTCCCTCCCTCCCTCAGTCCCTTCCTCCCTTGCTATCGCTGTCCCTCCCACCCTCTCTCACTCACTCCCCACCTTACTCCCTCACCCCCTCTATTTCCCACCCTCCATTATCCCATCCTTCGCTCCCGCTCTCCCACAATTACCCCGACCCTCCCTCCCCATCCCTGCCTCTCCCCCTAAAGCGCCTTCTCTCCCTCTCTCCTGTGTAACAATCTCCCTTCTAAAGGGGAATCTCACACTTCCGCACTGTAACACTCTGATATACCCCACACCCCTCACTGTAACTCTGATATACCCCACACCCCTCACTGTAACACTGATACACCCCACACCCCTCACTGTAACACTGATATACCCCACACCCTTCACTGTAACACTCTGATATACCCCACACCCCTCACTGTAACACTCTCTGATATACACCACACCACTCACTGTAACACTCTGATATACCCCAGACCCCTCACTGTAACACTCTGATATATCCCTCACTGTAACACTCTGATATACCCCACACCCCTCACTGTAACTCTCTGATATACCCCACACCCTCACTGTAACACTCTGATATACCCCACACCCCTCACTGTAACACTCTGATATATCCCTCACTGTAACACTCTGATATACCCCACACCCCTCACTGTAACTCTCTGATATACCCCACACCCTCACTGTAACACTCTGATATACCCCACACTCCTCACTGTAACACTGATATACCCCACACCCCTCACTGTAACACTCTGATATACCCCACACCCTTCACTGTAACACACTGATATACCCCACACCCCTCACTGTAACACACTGATATAACCCACACCCCTCACTGTAACACTCTGATATACCCCACACCCCTCACTGTAACACTCTCTGATATACACCACACCACTCACTGTAACACTCTGATATACCCCAGACCCCTCACTGTAACACTCTGATATATCCCTCACTGTAACACTCTGATATACCCCACACCCCTCACTGTAACTCTCTGATATACCCCACACCACTCACTGTAACACTCTGATATACCCCATACCCCTCACTGTAACACACTGATATACCCCTCACTGTAACACTCTGATGTACCCCACACCCCTCGCTGTAACACTCTGATATACACCACACCCCTCACTGTAACACTCTGATATACCCCACACCCCTCACTGTAACACAGAGATATCCCACACCCCTCACTGTAACACTCTGATATACCCCACACCCCTCACTGTAACACACTGATATACCCCACGTCCCTCACTGTAACACACCGATATACCCCACACCCCTCACTGTAACACTCTGATATACCCCACACCCCTCACTGTAACACACTGATATACCCCACACCCCTCACTGTAACACACTGATATACCCCACACCCCTCACTGTAACACTCTGATATACCCCACACCCCTCACTGTAACACTCTGATATACCCCACATCCCTCACTGTAACACTCTGATATACCCCACACCCCTCACTGTAATACACTGATATACCCCACACCCCTCACTGTAACACTCTGATATACCCCACACCCCTCACTGTAATACACTGATATACCCCACACCCCTCACTGTAACACTCTGATATACCGCACACCCCTCACTGTAACACTCTGATATACCCCACACCTCTCACTGTAACACTCTGATATACCCCACACCCCTCACTCTAACACTGATATACCACACACCCCTCACTGTAACACTGATATAGCCCACACCCCTCACTGTAACACTCTGATATACCCCACACCCCTCACTGTAACACTCTGATATACCCCACACCCCTCACTGTAACACTCTGATATACCACACACCCCTCACTGTAACACTCTATATACCCCACAGCCCTCACTGTAACACTCTGATATACCCCACAACCCTCACTGTAACACTGATATACCCCACACCCCTCACTGTAACACTCTGAGATACCCCACACCTCTCGCTGATATACCCCACACCCCTCGCTGACATACCCCACACCCCTCGCTGAAATACCCCACACCCCTCGCTGATATACCCCACACCCCTCGCTGACATACCCCACACCCCTCGCTGACATACCCCACACCCCTCGCTGACATACCCCACACCCCTCGCTGACATACCCCACACCCCTCGCTGATATACCCCACACCCCTCGCTGATATACCCCACACCCCTCGCTGATATACCCCACACCCCTCGCTGATATACCCCACACCCCTCGCTGATATACCCCACACCCCTCGCTGATATACCCCACACCCCTCGCTGATATACCCCACACCCCTCGCTGATATACCCCACACCCCTCGCTGATATACCCCACACCCCTCGCTGATATACCCCACACCTCTGCTCTGACCTATTGTGCTGTGTACCTGCCCTCGTGAACCTCTGTCCTCTTGTGCTGCATATGTGAAATTAGGGTTGCTGTGACAATGAAATGTTAAGTTTGAAACCGTTTTCTTAAACTCTTCACTTACATTTGAATTATTATTAAATATAAAACATGGTCTCAGAGCAATGAATATTTTATTAGTTGGCCTGCGAAGATGCAATCTCCATTGAATGGTGGGATATCTCACTGGGCCTAAGTGGGCGTCAGTCTGTGAACCTGTAAAGAGTGTTGCTTCTCAAAGTCTCTGTTCCGACATTAGAGTCTGAGAGAGGAGAGAGGGACTGAGAGACACCAGTCAGTGTACAGATATCTCCCTGAGGGAGAGGGACTGAGAGACACCAGTCAGTGTACAGATATCTCCCTGAGGGAGAGGGACTGAGAGACACCAGTCAGTGTACAGATATCTCCCTGAGAGAGAGGGACTGGGAGACACCAGTCAGTGTACTGATATCTCCCTGAGAGAGAGGGACTGAGAGACACCAGTCAGTGTACAGATATCTCCCTGAGAGAGAGGGACTGAGAGACACCAGTCAGTGTACAGATATCTCCCTGAGAGAGAGGGACTGAGAGACACCAGTCAGTGTACAGATATCTCCCTGAGAGAGAGGGACTGAGAGACACCAGTCAGTGTACAGATATCTCCCTGAGAGAGAGGGACTGAGAGACACCAGTCAGTGTACAGATATCTTCCTGAGAGAGAGGGACTGAGAGACAACAGTCAGTGTACAGATATCTCCCTGAGAGAGGGGACTGAGAGACACCAGTCAGTGTACAGATATCTCCCTGAGGCAGAGACTGAGAGACACCAGTCAGTGTACAGATATCTCCCTGAGAGAGAGGGACTGAGAGACACCAGTCAGTGTACAGATATGACCCTGAGAGAGAGGGACTGAGAGACACCAGTCAGTGTACAGATATCTCCCTGAGAGAGAGGGGACTGAGAGACACCAGTCAGTGTACAGATATCTCCCTGAGAGAGAGGGGATTGAGAGACACCAGTCAGTGTACAGATATCTCCCTGAGAGAGAGGGGACTGAGAGACACCAGTCAGTGCACAGATATCTCTCTGAGAGAGAGGGGACTGAGAGACACCAGTCAGTGTACAGATATCTCCCCGAGGGAGAGGGACTGAGAGACACCAGTCAGTTTACAGATATCTCCCTGAGAGAGAGGGGACTGAGAGACACCAGTCAGTGTACAGATATCTCCCTGAGAGAGAGGGACTGAGAGACACCAGTCAGTGTACAGATATCTCCCTGAGAGAGAGGGACTGAGAGACACCAGTCAGTGTACAGATATCTCCCTGAGGGAGAGGGACTGAGAGACACCAGTCAGTGCACAGATATCTCCCTGAGAGAGAGGGGACTGAGAGACACCAGTCAGTGTACAGATATCTCCCTGAGATAGAGGGGACTGTGAGACACCAGTCAGTGTACAGATATCTCCCTGAGAGAGAGGGGATTGAGAGACACCAGTCAGGGTACAGATATCTCCCTGAGGGAGAGGGGACTGACAGACATCATTCAGTGTACAGATATCTCCCTGAGTGAGAGGGACTGAGAGACACCAGTCAGTGTACAGATATCTCCCTGAGAGAGAGGGACTGAGAGACACCAGTCAGTGTACAGATATCTCCCTGAGAGAGGGGACTGAGAGACACCAGTCAGTGTACAGATATCTCCCTGAGAGAGGGGACTGAGAGACACCAGTCAGGGTACAGATATCTCCCTGAGGGAGAGGGGACTGACAGACATCATTCAGTGTACAGATATCTCCCTGAGTGAGAGGGACTGAGAGACACCAGTCAGTGTACAGATATCTCCCTGAGAGAGAGGGACTGAGAGACACCAGTCAGTGTACAGATATCTCCCTGAGAGAGGGGACTGAGAGACACCAGTCAGTGTACAGATATCTCCCTGAGAGAGGGGACTGAGAGACACCAGTCAGGGTACAGATATCCCCCTGAGGGAGAGGGACTGAGAGACACCAGTCAGTGTACAGATATCTCCCTGAGAGAGAGGGGACTGAGAGACACCAGTCAGTGTACAGATATCTCTCTGAGGGAGAGGGGACTGAGAGATACCAGTCAGTGTACAGATATCTCCCTGAGAGAGAGGACTGAGAGATACCAGTCAGTGTACAGATATCTCCCTGAGAGAGAGGGACTGAGAGACACCAGTCAGTGTACAGATATCTCCCTGAGGGAGAGGGACTGAGAGACACCAGTCAGTGTACAGATATCTCCCTGAGAGAGAGGCCTGAGAGATACCAGTCAGTGTACAGATATCTCCCTGAGAGAGAGGGACTGGGAGACACCAGTCAGTGTACAGATATCACCCTGAGAGAGAGGGACTGAGAGACACCAGTCAGTGTACAGATATCTCCCTGAGAGAGAGGGACTGAGAGACACCAGTCAGTGTACAGATATCTCCCTGAGAGAGGGACTGAGAGACACCAGTCAGTGTACAGATATCTCCCTGAGAGGGAGGGGACTGAGAGACACCAGTCAGTGTACAGATATCTCCCTGAGAGAGAGGGGACTGAGAGACACCAGTCAGTGTACAGATATCTCCCTGAGAGAGAGGGGACTGAGAGACACCAGTCAGTGTACAGATATCTCCCTGAGAGAGAGGGGACTGAGAGACACCAGTCAGTGTACAGATATCTCCCTGAGGGAGAGGGACTGAGAGACACCAGTCAGTGTACAGATATCTCCCTGAGAGAGAGGGACTGAGAGACACCAGTCAGTGTACAGATATCTCCCCGAGAGAGAGGGGACTGAGAGACACCAGTCAGTGTACAGATATCTCCCTGAGAGAGAGGATTGAGAGACACCAGTCAATGTACAGATATCTCCCTGAGAGAGAGGGACTGAGAGACACCAGTCAGTGTACAGATATCTCCCTGAGAGAGAGGGACTGAGAGACACCAGTCAGTGTACAGATATCTCCCTGAGAGAGAGGGACTGAGAGACACCAGTCAGTGTACAGATATCTCCCTGAGAGAGAGGGACTGAGAGACACCAGTCAGTGTACAGATATCTCCCTGAGAGAGAGGGACTGAGAGACACCAGTCAGTGTACAGATATCTCCCCGAGAGAGAGGGACTGAGAGACACCAGTCAGTGTACAGATATCTCCCTGAGAGAGCGGACTGAGAGACAGCAGTCAGTGTACAGATATCTCCCTGAGAGAGAGGGACTGAGAGACACCAGTCAGTGTACAGATATCTCCCTGAGAGAGAGGGACTGAGAGACACCAGTCAGTGTACAGATATCTCCCTGAGAGAGAGGGACTGAGAGACACCAGTCAGTGTACAGATATCTCCCTGAGAGAGAGGGACTCAGAGACACCAGTCAGTGTACAGATATCTCCCCGAGAGAGAGGGACTGAGAGACACCAGTCAGTGTACAGATATCTCCCTGGGAGATGGACTGAGAGACACCAGTCAGTGTACAGATATCTCCCTGAGAGAGAGGGGACTGAGAGACACCAGTCAGTGGACAGATATCTCCCTGAGAGAGAGGGGACTGAGAGACACCAGTCAGTGTACAGATATCTCCCTGAGAGAGAGGGACTGAGAGACACCAGTCAGTGTACAGATATCTCCCTGAGAGAGAGGGGGACTGAGAGACACCAGTCAGTGTACAGATATCTCCCTGAGAGAGAGGGACTGAGAGACACCAGTCAGTGTACAGATATCTCCCTGAGAGAGAGGGGACTGAGAGACACCAGTCAGTGGACAGATATCTCCCTGAGAGAGAGGGGACTGAGAGACACCAGTCAGTGTACAGATATCTCCCTGAGGGAGAGGGACTGAGAGACACTAGTCAGATATCTCCTGTTAAAAGACAGTTCAGCAAATGGTACAGATGAAAAACGTGTAAGGAACAGGGGGCAGTTTTTGTCGACAGTCTGTAAAAGCCTTGTAGCAGCCGCTGGGAAGGGGAGGAGCCGATTCCAGGTCATGTCCCGCTCCGGGAGCGCTAGCTCTCCTTCCTCAGGGCCAGGCGCGCGCTGAGCAGCAGCCCCCCCGCGGCGTGGAAGAAGGGGTCGCAGATGCCCCGGATACAGAGGGGGACGGTGCTGACGAGACATTCCAGCTCCATCAGGCAGCAACGGAGGCAGGGGACCCCGGCCCACACCTGGCAGAAGGAGAAGGCGGCGTAGAGGAACCCCCAAAGCACGGCCAGCGGGATCCCGAAGAGCGCCGTCAAGAGACGGTAGCCCCAGTAACTCGACACGGTGAAGGTGGAGTGGCTGACCCGCCACACGAACCCCAAGCTGTAGGCTCCCTCGGGCTCCGCAATCACCTCTTCAAACTCCACCTGGGGGAGGGAGAGGGAGAGGGAGAGAACGTCAAGGAGAGGACGAAACTGTATTCCGCACCCCGCAACTCGCCCCCCGACCCCCCCCCCGTTCCGACTCAACCCCGCCACTTCCCTCCCGAAGGCGCTGTCTCTTGCTGGGGTACGGGTCCACGGGCACCAGACGCTCCCTCATAGCCCGTAACCCGCTGTGTGCTGTACCCGTTCAGGAGCTGACACCGAGACACACACACAGGCCGTACAGGAGCTGACACTGAGACACACACACAGGCCGTACAGGAGCTGACACTGAGATACACACGGGCCGTACAGGAGCTGACACTGAGACACACACACGGGCCGTACAGGAGCTGACACTGAGACAGACACGGGCCGTACAGGAGCTGACACTGAGACACACACACTGACCGTACAGGAGCTGACACTGAGACACACACACTGACCGTACAGGAGCTGACACCGAGACACACACACAGGCCGTACAGGAGCTGACACTGAGATACACACGGGCCGTACAGGAGCTGACACTGAGACACACACACGGGCCGTACAGGAGCTGACACTGAGACAGACACGGGCCGTACAGGAGCTGACACTGAGACACACACACTGACCGTACAGGAGCTGACACTGAGACACACACACTGACCGTACAGGAGCTGACACTGAGACACACACACTGACCGTACAGGAGCTGACACTGAGACACACACACGGGCCGTACAGGAGCTGACACTGAGACACACACACGGGCCGTACAGGAGCTGACACTGAGACACACACACGGGCCATACAGGAGCTGACACTGAGACACACACACTGACCGTACAGGAGATGACACTGAGACACACACACGGGCCGTACAGGAGCCGACACTGAGACACACACACTGACCGTACAGGAGCTGACACTGAGACACAAACGGGCCGTACAGGAGCTGACACTGAGACACACACACGGGCTGTAGAGGAGCTGACACTGAGACACACACACGGGCCGTACAGGAGCCGACACTGAGACACACACACTGACCGTACAGGAGCCGACACTGAGACACACACACTGACCGTACAGGAGCTGACACTGAGACACACACACGGGCCGTACGGGAGCTGACACTGAGACACACACACGGGCCGTACAGGAGCTGACACTGAGATATACACACGGGCCGTACAGGAGCTGACACTGAGACACACACACTGACCTACAGGAGCTGACACTGAGACACACACACTGACCGTACAGGAGCTGACACTGAGACGCACACACAGGCCGTACAGGAGCTGACACTGAGACACACACGGGCCGTACAGGAGCTGACACTGAGACACACACACGGGCCGTACAGGAGCTGACACTGAGACAGACACACGGGCCGTACAGGAGCTGACACTGAGACACACACACGGGCCGTACAGGAGCTGACACTGAGACAGACACGGGCCGTACAGGAGCTGACACTGAGACACACACACTGACCGTACAGGAGATGACACTGAGACACACACGGGCCGTACAGGAGCTGACACTGAGACACACACGGGCCGTACAGGAGCTGACACTGAGACACACACACTGACCGTACAGGAGCTGACACTGAGACACACACACGGGCCGTACAGGAGCTGACACTGAGACACACACACGGGCCGTACAGGAGCTGATACTGAGACAGACACGGGCCGTACAGGAGCTGACACTGAGACACACACACTGACCGTACAGGAGCTGACACTGAGACACACACACTGACCGTACAGGAGCTGACACTGAGACACACACACGGGCCGTACAGGAGCTGACACTGAGACACACACACGGGCCGTACAGGAGCTGACACTGAGATACACACACGGGCCGTACAGGAGCTGACACTGAGACACACACACTGACCGTACAGGAGATGACACTGAGACACACACACGGGCCGTACAGGAGCCGACACTGAGACACACACACTGACCGTACAGGAGTTGACACTGAGACACACACACTGACCGTACAGGAGCCGACACTGAGACACACACGGGCCGTACAGGAGCTGACACTGAGACACACACACTGACCGTACAGGAGTTGACACTGAGACACACACACTGACCG
Organism: Squalus acanthias; assembly: GCA_030390025.1. Classification (NCBI taxonomy): domain Eukaryota; kingdom Metazoa; phylum Chordata; class Chondrichthyes; order Squaliformes; family Squalidae; genus Squalus; species Squalus acanthias. The sequence goes on along the minus strand of JASTWF010000303.1, from coordinate 346,216 downwards.
TACAGGAGATGACACTGAGACACACATGGGCCGTACAGGAGCTGACACTGAGACACACACACTGACCGTACAGGAGCTGACAGTGAGACACACACACTGACCGTACAGGAGCTGACAGTGAGACACACACACGGGCCATACAGGAGCCGACACTGAGACACACACACGGGCCGTACAGGAGCTGACACCGAGACACACACACTGACCGTACAGGAGCTGACACTGAGACACACACACTGACCGTACAGGAGCTGACACTGAGACACACACACTGACCGTACAGGAGCTGACACTGAGACACACACACGGGCCGTACAGGAGCTGACACTGAGACACACACACTGACCGTACAGGAGCTGACACTGAGACACACACACTGACCGTACAGGAGCCGACACTGAGACACACACACGGGCCGTACAGGAGCTGACACTGAGACACACACACTGACCGTACAGGAGCTGACACTGAGACACACACACTGACCGTACAGGAGCTGACACTGAGACACACACACGGGCCGTACAGGAGCTGACACCGAGACACACACACGGGCCGTACAGGAGCTGACACTGAGACACACACGGGCCGTACAGGAGCTGACACTGAGATGCACACGGGCCGTACAGGAGCTGACACTGAGATACACACAGGCTGTACAGGAGCTGACACTGAGACACACACGGGCCGTACAGGAGCCGACACTGAGACACACACGGGCCGTACAGGAGCTGACACTGAGACACACACGGGCCGTACAGGAGCTGACACTGAGACACACACACGGGCCGTACAGGAGCTGACACTGAGACACACATGGGCCGTACAGGAGCTGACACTGAGACACACACACGGGCCGTACAGGAGTTGACACTGAGACACACACACACTGACCGTACAGGAGCTGACACTGAGACACACACACGGACCGTACAGGAGCTGACACTGAGATACACACGGGCCGTACAGGAGTTGACACTGAGACACACACACACTGACCGTACAGGAGCCGACACTGAGACACACACACTGGCCGTACAGGAGCCGACACTGAGACGCACACACAGGCCGTACAGGAGCTGACACCGAGACACACACGGGCCGTACAGTAGCAGATGGGAGTGAATTGTTCCCTTTTACCCGCTGTGTGTGCTGTACATGTACAGTGTGTACCGTCTACAAGATGCACTGCAGCAACTCGCTAAGGCTTCTTCGGCAGCACCTCCCAAACCCGCCACCTCTTCCAACTAGAAGGTCAAGGGCAGCAGGCGCCTGGGAACACCACCACCTCCAAGTTCCCCTCCAAGTCACACACCATCCTGACTTGGAAATATATCAGCCGTTCCTTCATCGTCGCTGCGTCAAAATCCGGGAACTCCCTCCCTAACAGCGCTGTGGGAGCACCTTCACCACACGGACTGCAGCGGTTCAAGAAGGCGGCTCACCACCACCTTCTCAAGGGCAATTAGGGGATGGGCAATAAATGCTGGCCTCGCCAGCGACACCCACATCCCATAAACAAATTTAAAAAAAAGGAGCTGACACTCAGACTCACACATGGGCCGTACAGTCCCAGACGGGAGTGAATCGTTCCCTTTAACCCGCTGTGTTCTTTGCAGTGTTTAATATAGCCTTGCTGAGGGGATGACGTGAAGAACAGAGTGATTTACTGCTGTGTGTCTCTATGGGGATTGTCAACGACATAAAATCAGTCTGGATATCATGTCAAATCTCCCCCAGCTGTGCCCTTCAGTCAGTGCCTCCCAGCAACGGTTCCAGTTTAAGGCTCGGTCAGGTGAAACTGATCTATTTCGAGGGTCCATTAAATCCTAACTAGTCCCTCATCAGCAATTGGCAAATATGACCAGACGGGTTAGATACAGAGTAAAGCTCCCTCTATACTGTCCCCATCAAACACTCCCAGGGCAGGTACAGCACGGGTTAGATACAGAGTAAAGCTCCCTCTACACTGTCCCCATCAAACACTCCCAGGGCAGGTACAGCACGGGTTAGATACAGAGTAAAGCTCCCTCTACACTGTCCCATCAAACACTCCCAGGGCAGGTACAGCATGGGTTAGATACAGAGTAAAGCTCCCTCTGCACTGTCCCCATCAAACACTCCCAGGGCAGGTACAGCACGGGGTTAGATACAGAGTAAAGCTCCCTCTACACTGTCCCATCAAACACTCCCAGGGTAGGTACAACACGGGTTAGATACAGAGTAAAGCTCCCTCTACACTGTCCCCATCAAACACTCCCAGGGCAGGTACAGCACGGGTTAGATACAGAGTAAAGCTTCCTCTACACTGTCCCATCAAACACTCCCAGGGCAGGTACAGCACGGGTTAGATACAGAGTAAAGCTCCCTCTACACTGTCCCATCAAACACTCCCAGGGCAGGTACAGCACGGGTTAGATACAGAGTAAAGCTCCCTCTACACTGTCCCGTCAATCACTCCCTGCTCTTGATGTGTATAATGGTGAATCCTGTGCTATATTTTTGTCACAGTTCCTCTCGTCTTATTACACGTCCCTCTGAGCTTGTCTCAGATTAGCTGAGCTCTGGTCTGATGACACACGATATCTTGTCCACGGGCCCAGTTCACACTCCTGAGGGAGCCTGAAAGCAAAAAGTTAAACAAATCCCTGAAATGTGTGTGTCTCCACTCCGAGCTAAAACAGATTGAGGAAAGAAAGACAGACTCCCATTTCTCCGGCGCCTTTCACCACCTCAGGACGTCCCAAAGCCCTTCACAGCCAATGAAGTACTTTTTTTGAAGTGTGGTCACTGTTGTAATGTGGGAAACGCGGCAGCCAATTTGCGCACAGCAAGCTCCCACAAACAGCAATGTGATAATGACCAGATCATCTGTTTTTAGTGATGTTGGTTGAGGGATAAATATTGGGCCCCAGGACACCGGGGATAACTCCCCGCCCCCTCCCCTGCTCTTCTTCCAATAGTGGCCGTGGGATCTTTTACGTCCACCTGAGAGGGCAGATGGGGCCTCGGTTTAACGTCTCATCCGAAAGACGGCATCTCCGACAGTGCGGCGCTCCCTCAGTACCGCCCCTCCGACAGTGCGGCGCTCCCTCAGTACCCCCCCTCCGACAGTGCGGCGCTCCCTCAGTACCGCCCCTCCGACAGTGCGGCGCTCCCTCAGTACCGCCCCTCCGACAGTGCGGCGCTCCTTCAGTACTGCCCCTCCGACAGTGCGGCGCTCCCTCAGTACCGCCCCTCCGACAGTGCGGCGCTCCCTCAGTACCGCCCCTCCGACAGTGCGGCGCTCCCTCAGTACTGCACGGGAGCGTCAGCCTAGATCTTTGTGTTCGAGTCTCTGGCGCGGGATCGGAACTCTCAGCCGTGTGACTCAGAGGCGGGCGTGCTGCCCACTGAGCCACGACTGAGACGGAACACGAGAGCCGCTCCCTCCTCCAGCTGATTGGCACCCTTCCCCATTTGGTCGCATCTCCGTTGCTCACTCACTGTGTGTTGACCTGCAGTGAGCTTCGGACAAGGAGCCGGAAGGGATTCCCGATCCTACAGTGGTCCTGGGACCATCGCTAATTCAGGTAAGTTCCCAACCTTGGACCGCTCGGGAGGGGGGCGAGTGGGTGGGGAGGAGGAGGTCGTATCAAGCTGTTGTGGGGGTGGGGTGCAGTGTAGGTGGTGAGAGTGTTCCCACCGTGAGAGGGCTTGGGGCCAAATCAAGTGTCGAACGGGTCCCCCTCCGGTGACGTTACTGAATAAACTGGTGGAGGGGGCCCACTGCCCATTAACAACGTTAGCCCGTCCCTAGTTGCCCTTGAGAAGGTGGTGGTGAGCTCAAAATCGCTCCTTTGAAGTGCGGGAGATTCACAACACAATTAAGACAAAAACGAAAATAACAACAGGAAACGCTGGAAAAACTCAGCAGGCCAGGCAGCATCCGTGGAGAGAGAAACAGAGTTAACGTTTCGGGTCGAAGACCTTTCGTCAGCACTGGAAAAAAGCAGGAAATGAAATAGATTTAAAGCAAGGATAAAGCTGGGAAAAGGGGGAGGGGATGTTAGAACAAAAGGAGAGATTAAGAGACATTGAGAGACATTAAGAGATGATCAAGGCAAGAGGAGGTGTTAATGTGACGGGTTGAGGTGTCTCCGAGAGAGAGAGAGAGAGAGCGGTCGTGCGCGCACACACACACCCCTTCGAATACTAGACGTTTACGGCACAGAAGGAGGCCATTCGGCCCGTCGTGTCATAGCCGGCCGACAAAGAGCTCTCCCAGCCTAATCCCACTTTCCAGCTCTCGGTCCGTAGCCCTGTAGGTTACGGCGCTTCGAGTGCGTATCCAAGTACTTTTTAAATGTGATGAGGGTTTCTGCCTCGACCGCCCTTTCAGGCAGTGAGTTCCAGACCCCCACCGCCCTCTGGGTGAAAAAAGTTCCCCTCAACTCCCCTCTAATCCTTCTCCCAATGACTTAAAGAAAAAATGTTTTATTCGCTTATGGGATGTGGGCGTCGCTGGCAAGGCCCAGCATTTATTGCCCATCCCTAATCGCCCTTGAGAAGGTGGTGGTGAGCCGCCTTCTTGAACCGCTGCAGTCCGTGTGGTGAAGGTGCTCCCACAGCGCTGTTAGGGAGGGAGTTCCAGGATTTTGACCCAGCGACGATGAAGGAACGGCCGATATATTTCCAAGTCAGGATGGTGTGTGTGACTCGGAGGGGGAACTTGGAGGTGGTGGTGTTCCCATGCGCCTGCTGTCCTTGTCCTTCTAGGTGGAAGAGGTCGCGGGTTTGCTTAATCCTAAATTTAGGGTCCTATCGATAACGCTAAATATAGGACCCTACCAGTTACAGGATTAACCCAGGTCCCCGGGGCACTTACTTTAACGATTTCGTCGTTGAGGTGTTTGGGGTCCCTGTTGACCAAGTCGATCTCCTTGGTGTGTCTGTCGAAGTGAAGGCTTTCCTCCCTCTGCCCCTCCTCAGCCATGGCCCTGTGTCCCCAACTGTCTGCTGGGTGGTTTTCTCCGTCGGAGTTTGCCAGAGCAGCTTCAGGGCAGGGTGGAGAGTCCGGCTGGAATTCTGCACAGCCGGTCCCGGGGGCCTGGTGCCAGGGTAAATGTAGCCAGGTTCCCGCCCCGTCATCACACTCGCCAACAGTCCTGGGATAGTTGTAATATGACAAGTGTGGAGGGGACCAGAGAGAGAGAGAAATCAGAGAGAGAGAGAGAGAGAGATCAGAGAGAGAGGGAGAGAGAGACAGAGAGAGAGAGAAATCAGAGAGAGAGAGAGAGATCAGAGACAGAGAGAGAGAGAGAGAGAGAGAGACAGAGAGAGAGGGAGAGAGATGGAAAGAGAGATGGAGACAGAGATCAGAGACGGAGAGAGACAGACAGAGAGAGACAGAGAGGGAGAGAGAGATCAGAGAAAGAGAGAGACAGAGAGGGAGAGAGAGATCAGAGACGGAGAGACAGAGAGACAGAGAGAGAGAGAGAAAGAGAGAGACAGAGAGAGAGAGAGACAGAGAGAGAGAGAGAGAGACAGAGAGAGAGAGAAATCAGAGACAGAGAGAGAGAGGGAGAGAGAGATCAGAGACGGAGAGAGAGATCAGAGACGGAGAGACAGAGGGAGAGAGAGAGACAGACAGATGGAGAGAGGGAGACAGACGGAGAGAGAGATGGGGACAGATCAGAGACGAAGAGAAAGAGACAGACACAGAATGAGGGAGAGACAGATGGAGACAGAGTTGGCGAGACAGAGGGAGAGAGACAGACAGACAGACGGCAAGAGAGATGGAGACAGGGACAGAGAGACACACTCAGAGCGAGACCAGAGAGGTGGAGAAAGACAGATGGAGAGAGAGAGACAGACAGACGGAGACAGAGAGGGACAGAGACGGACACACAGAGATGGGGAGAGAGATCAGAGAGAGACACAGAGGTGGGAGGAGTTGAGAATGTAAAGGGAAGGGGAGAGAGAATAAGAAGGTGGAGAGACAGGAAGGGCAATGAACGAGAGGGGGAGAGAAAGAGAATGATGTGGAGAGGAGACAGAGGGAGTCCAGAGACCCTGGGAACCTGGTATAGAAAACTACGAGGGCGGGATTCCAGCCAATGTACCTGATACTCAGCATGGGCTGAAAGAATTTATTCTCTGTTTGTCATTATTTGTACTTTAATTACAAAAAAAAAATACGAGTGGATTCACCAACCCCTGACTTTACATCACATTTCAAAGAGACCCCAGAAGATTGTTTGACAGTTCTTGTTTTGATTCGAGTAAAAACGGGCACAATCGGCAGACAATGTCAAGTTAAAATGGCCGCCCGGGGTCAACGATGAAGCTGGACTGACGTTGACCTGGTGCTTCAGGGGTCAGAGTAACTTTCTGTCCTGTCACAGGGGAGGAAGTGTCACGGCCGCTGGTCGTTGGGATTCCATCGCTGCCCCCTCCCCCCACCGCCGGTGTCCAGCTCTCCGCAAGGCGGCTGTGGGGGGAGGGGAGCGAGTGTCCTCGAAGCCCATTCAAGTCGAGAGATGGTTCCCGGTCCCGAAAGAGATGATTGTAAAGCGACTCAAAGGGTGAATGGAATTCTATCCCTACAGTGCAGGACACCAGGGGAAGGGCCGAGGCCACACGGTGCAGGGACACCAGGGGAAGGGCCGAGGCCCCACGGTGCAGGGACACCTGGGGAAGGGCCGAGGCCCCACAGTGCAGGACACCAGGGGAGGGGCCGAGGCTCCACGGTGGAGACTGAGGGAGGTGACGAGTTCCCTAGTGTTGAGGACCTGGGACACAATGAGTAGGAGCAGGATGCGAGACGATGAGTTCATTCCAACACAGTGCGGGTGCGAGGAGAGGGGAGGGTGGGTGGGTTCGCCCGAACCTTGTCATCACACCCCTGGAGTAATTAATCCAAAAGCAACTCTTCGGACTTTGATTCTCTTTGATTCCAGTCTCCGGTTTCCACGCGTCCGGTTAGCGTTGGTGGAGTTTGATGGTGAGTTGGATGAATCAGAGACGATATTCCCTGGAGCGCCACTCTGTGATGTGGATTCATGATCCTCTCTCGATTGATTCCTGGGATGAGAGGGCTGTCCTATGAGCAGAGATTGAGTAGAATGGGCCGATACTCTCTGGAGTTTAGAAGAATGAGAGGTGATCTCATTGAAACATATAAGATTCTGAGGGGGGATTGACAGGGTAGATGCTGAGAGGCTGTTTCCCCCTGGCTGGAGAGTCTAGAACCAGGGGTCACAGTCTCAGGATAAGGGGTCGGCCATTTAGGACTGAGATGAGGAGGAATTTCTTCACTCAGAGGGCGGTGAATCTTTGTGGAATTCTCTACCCCAGAGGGCTGTGGAGGCTCAGTCGTTGAGTATATTCAAGGCTGAGATCGATAGATTTTTGGACTCGAGGCGAATTGAGTCAAAGTGGAGTTGAGGTAGAAGATCAGCCATGATCTTATTGAATGGCGGAGCAGGCTCGAGGGGCCGAATGGCCGACTCCTGCTCCTAATCCTTGTGTTCTTATGTCCCGGGCGGTGAACCCTCTCGGGATTGCTCCCCTCCTCCTCCTCTCCTGACTCTCGCTGGGGGTTCCACGGGCTCCCGCACCCCGTGTGACCACGTGATGTGCGAGCCCAGGCTGGGGAGGGGTGAGTCAGCAGGGCATTTGGTGAGGGGGTGGGAACGGGCGGGGGGGGGAGAAAATCACAGCCCGGTCCTCCCCCCCGCTCCCCCCCCCCCAACCGGACATCCAACCCCACTTTCTGGGAGGGAGTTACTGGGCGGTGATCAGGAGTGGTAACCCTGGCCGATTCACCCCCCCGCCCCCCCCCCAATCCCTCCCCCCTCACCTAGGGGCACTGAGGCAAATTGAAGCCTGGTTGAGGAGCTAACTCAGCTTGGACCCTGGGGTTTCCGTGGCCTCTGCGGGTCAGTACCTCACCAGGTACTGGTTGGCGGGAGGGACAGGGCCACAGAGTCATCGAGTCATACAGCACAAAAAGAGGCCCTTCGGCCCATCGTGTCCGCGCCGGCCATCAAGCCCTGTCTATTCTAATCCCATTTTCCAGCACTCGGTCCGTAGCCTTGTCTGCTATGGCATTTCAAGTGCTCATCTAAATGCTTCTTGAATGTTGTGAGGGTTCCTGCCTCTACCACCCTTTCAAGCAGTGAGTTCCAGATTCCAACCACCCTCTGGGTGAAAAAGTTCTTCCTCAAATCCCCTCTAAACCTCCTGCCCTTACCTTGAAACTATGCCCCCTGGTTATTGACCCCTCTACTAAGGGGAAAAGTTCCTTTCTATCTACGCCCCTCATAATTTTGTACACCTCAATCAGGTCCCCCCCTCTCAGCCTTCTCTGCTCTGAGGAAAACAACCCCAGCCTGTCCAGTCTCTCTTCATAGCTGAAGCGCTGCAGCCCAGGTAACATCCTGGTGAATCTCCTCTGCACCCTCTCCAATGCAATCACATCCCTCCTATAGTGTGGCGACCAGAACTGCACACAGTATTCCAGCTGTGGGCCACCAGGAGCCCAAACTCTCTGCTCATTGCTGGGCCTTATGTGATGTAGAGCTGGGGGAAGGGGGGTGGGAGCCTGGGGCCTGGGGCCCTGGTGTCTGGAGGAGGCCTGGGGCCGGCGCTGGGTATCTGGGCAAGGGAAGGGGGTCCTAGTATCTGGCCACGTGCAGGTGAACCCTCCGGAAACAGCGCCCCATGCTGGAGCAGAGCGGGGTGACGATGACGTCCATCAGGCTGTGGCAGACTCCCTGGCAGGTAGGCCGTCCGAGGAGACAGATCCTCACGCAGGGCACCACGCACCTAGAAAGAAGAGGCAGAAACTTCAGGCCCAGGTCCAGCCACTCGCCTGCGCAAGCCCTGCGACGACTCCCACATACCCCGTCCCCACAACGGCCTGCCCTTCGCGTTCCTCCCCAAATCCCAATCCGCGGCCGGCACATTCATCCTCGCAGTCTTCAATAACGGCAGTGTCCCCGCACCGTGGGGCCTCGGCCCTTCCCCTGGTGTCCCTGCACTGTGGGGCCTCGGCCCTTCCCCAGGTGTCCCTGCACCGTGGGGCCTCGGCCCTTCCCCTGGTGTCCCTGCATCGTGGGGCCTCGGCCCTTCCCCTGGTGTCCCTGCACCGTGGGGCCTCGGCCCTTCCCCTGGTGTCCCTGCACCGTGGGGCCTCGGCCCTTCCCCTGGCGTCCCTGCACCGTGGGGCCTCGGCCCTTCCCCTGGTGTCCCTGCACCGTGGGGCCTCGGCCCTTCCCCCGGTGTCCCTGCACCGTGGGGCCACGGCCCTTCCCCTGGTGTCCCTGCACCGTGGGGCCTCGGCCCTTCCCCTGGTGTCCCTGCACCGTGGGGCCCAGCAACACTCACCATATGTGCAGACAGGTGACCAAGGCAAAGAGGAAGCCGGTGATGATGGAGACGGGGATGGCGCAGAGGAGCGAGATGATCCGATATCCCCACAGCTTACAGACCTCGAACGAGACGTTGCCCCAGGACCAGACCTTGTCGAAGCTGTGAGTGCTGGAAGGTTCCGCAATCACCTCGTCGAAATCCACCTGCAACAGGGACGGAGACAATCCCAGATCCGGAGTTCTCAGCACAAGCCCCGAGCAATGCCCCCCCATCACCCCTCCCAGAGACACTCACTCTCCCATCGACCTCTTGAGCAATTCCCTCAGAACCCCCAGGTGCGATCCCCAGGTGAGATCTCCACAGAACTCCAGGTGCGATCCCCAGGTGAGATCTCCACAGAACTCCAGGTGAGATCTCCACAGAACCCCAGGTGAGATCTCCACAGAACCCCAGGTGAGATCTCCACAGAACCCCAGGTGAGATCTCCACAGAACCCCAGGTGAGATCTCCACAGAACCCTAGGTGAGATCTCCACAGAACCCCAGGTGAGATCTCCACAGAACCCCAGGTGTGAACCCCAGGTGAGATCTCCACAGAACCCCAGGTGTGAACCCCAGGTGAGATCTCCACAGAACCCCAGGTGTGAACCCCAGGTGAGATCTCCACAGAACCCCAGGTGAGATCTCCACAGAACCCCAGGTGAGATCTCCACAGAACTCCAGGTGAGATCTCCACAAAACCACAGGTGTGAACCCCAGGTGAGATCTCCACAGAACCCCAGGTGAGATCTCCACAGAACCCCAGGTGTGAACCCCAGGTGAGATCTCCACAGAACCCCAGGTGAGATCTCCACAGAACTCCAGGTGAGATCTCCACAGAACCCCAGGTGTGAACCCCAGGTGAGATCTCCACAGAACCCCAGGTGTGAACCCTAGGTGAGATCTCCACAGAACCCCAGGTGCGATCTCCACAGAACTCCAGGTGAGATCTCCACAGAACCCCAGGTGAGATCTCCACAGAACCCCAGGTGTGAACTCCACAGAACCCCAGGTGAGATCGCCACAGAACCCCAGGTGTGAACCCCAGGTGAGATCTCCACAGAATCCCAGGTGAGATCTCCACAGAACCCCAGGTGAGATCTCCACAGAATCCCAGGTGAGATCTCCACAGAACCCCAGGTGAGATCTCCACAGAACCCCAGGTGAGATCTCCACAGAACCCCAGGTGTGAACCCCAGGTGAGATCTCCACAGAACCCCAGGTGAGATCTCCACAGAACCCCAGGTGAGATCTCCACAGAACCCCAGGTGAGAACCCCAGGTGAGATCTCCACAGAACCCCAGGTGTGATCTCCACAGAACCCCAGGTGCGATCCCCTCAGACCCGCAGGTGAGATCTCCACGGACCCCTTGGTAAATCAGTATCCAGGTGGCTGTTTGCCCTCCTTACCGCCCTCGCTCCCCCACCCCCCAACGCCGCCCACCCCATCGCCTGCGCCTGTCTCAGCCCCACCGGGACCCTCGGACATTAAGCAGCGGGTCTGACCCATGATCCCTATTCTCCTGCGTCTGAAGAGCGGATTCGAATACCTTGAGGTGCTGGTTAATCCCCCGCAGGTCTCTGTTCTCCTGGCCAGGGGTCCCAGGAGTGGGTCGGGAGGGCTCCGGTGTCTCTGCTCCGCCAGCTTTAGGATCCGGAGCCTGCTCGTCCAGATCGACCTTGGTGTATTCCTCGTTCATCCTGGCTCGGAACGCAACCGATCTGCGCCGTGCCAGACGCAAAGGCAGAGAGGGCGTCGAACCTTTTATCCGTGATATTTAAACAAAACTTCGGCCGGGTTCCTCAACCCTTTTCCCCCCCACACACACACTTTCTCTCTCTCTCTCTCTCTCTCTCTGTCGGTCCGTCTCTCCCTGAGGAATGGAATGAACCTGTTCTATTTTGAGAGTTACATTTAACTCTCCCCCAGTTTTGCGCTGACGCAGAGGCCTGGGGCCGGAACCACTTAAAGAGGCTCTGAAAAGTTCCTCCTCTGATCCGATCTCACCTCCTGACCCCCTTCAAAGCTTCTCCACCACCTACAAGGCACAAGTCAGGAGTGCGATGGAACTCTCCGCTGGGTGAATTGCAGCTCCGACAACACTCGGGAAGCGCGACACCGTCCAGGACAGAGCGGAGGGATAGGCAATGGGACTTGATAGCCACTCACTCCGCCACCGGCGCACCGAATCCCCCACCATCAACATCCTGGGGGGTCACCATTGACCAGAAACTTAACTGGACCAGCCACATAAATACTGTGGCAACAAGAGCAGGTCAGAGGCTGGGTATTCTGCGGCGAGTGTCTCACCTCC
>JASTWF010000303.1:310806-331806 GCA_030390025.1 Squalus acanthias | reverse complement strand
CCTCAGTGTAGAGGGAGCTTTACTCTGTATCTAACCCCGTGCTGTACCTGCCCTGGGTGTGTTTGATGGGACAGTGTAGAGGGAGCTTTACTCTGTATCTAACCCGTGCTGTACCTGCCCTGGGAGTGTTTGATGGGGACAGTGTAGGGGGAGCTTTACTCTGTATCTAACCCCGTGCTGTACCTGCCCTGGGAGTGTTTGATGGGGACAGTGTAGAGGGAGCTTTACTCTGTATCTAACCCCGTGCTGTACCTGCCCTGGGAGTGTTTGATGGGGACAGTGTAGAGGGAGCTTTACTCTGTATCTAACCCCGTGCTGTACCTTCTCCTTCATTTTCTCGATCTTGCGCAGGGAGCTCCGTCTCTGGGCCTTGTTGTCGATGGCGGGCTGGCCTCCTCCCTGCTCCGTGGATTTCCCCACCTGCTTCTCCTCCAGCCTCTCGACCTCCTTCAGCTTGGTCTCCGCCACCACGCTGTCCAGGTGGTAGGTGTGGTAGGTCTTCATGGCCTGCTCGTCGGTTAACAAAACCACAAGGGCAGAGCGTCAGACGTTGGCGGGACACAGCGGCCGCAGTGCTGCTTCCTCCTCCCTCCCCTCCTGCCCATCTCCACCCGGCCGGAATCCTAGAGTGAGACAGCACAGGAGGAGGCCGTTCGGCCCATCCTGCCCGTGCCGGCTCTTTGACCGAGCTCTCCAATTACATCGAAACATAGAAGATAGGAGCAGGAGTAGGCCATTCGGCCCCTCGAGCCTGCTCCGCCATTCGATGAGATCATGGCTGATCATCCAAACTCAGTACCCTGTACCTGCCTTCTCCCCATATCCCTTGATCCCTTTAGCTTTAAGAAATATATCTAACTCATTCTTGAATATATTTAATGACTTGGCCTCAACTACCTTCTGTGGTAAAGAATTCCACAGGTTCACCACTCTCTGGGTGAAGAAATTCTTCCTCATTTCTGTCCTAAATGGCCTACCCCTTATCCTTAGACTGTGACCCCTGGTTCTGGACTCTCCGACCATCAGGAACATCCTTCCTGCATCTAGTCTGTCTAGTCCTGTTAGAATTTTATAAGTTTCAATGAGATCCCCTCTCATTCTTCTATACTCCAGCGAGTATAAGGCCAATCGACCCAATCTCTCCTCATACGTCATTCCTGCCATCCCAGGTATCAGTCTGGTGAATCTTCGCTGAACTCCTTCCATGACAAGAACCTCCTTCCTCAGATAAGGCGACCAAAACTACACACAGTACTCAAGGTGTGGTCTCACCAAGGCCCTGTACAACTGCAGCAAGACATCCTTGTTCCTGTACTCAAACCCTCTCGCTACGAAGGCCAACATACCATTTGCCTTCTTAACCGCCTGCTGCACCTGCATGCTCAATTAGCCCCACTCCCCCCGCCCTGCTCTTTCCCCACAGCCCTTCTCATTTCTCCTTTGTCTTCCTGTCTCTCCTCTCCTCTCTACAACTGTACAGAGCTCTGGTTCGACCCCATCTGGAGTGACTGGGTTCAGTTCTGGGCCCCGCACCTCAGGAAGGATATCTCGGCCTCGGAGGGGGGGCAGCACAGATTCACCAGACTGATCCAGGGGCTAAAAGGGTTAAATTCCGATGACAGATTGCACAAGACTGGGCTTGTGTTCCCTCGAGTGTAGAAGATTAAGGGGTGATCTGATCGAGGTGTTTGAGATAATTAAAGGATTCGATCGGGTCGATCGAGAGAGAAACTATTTCCTCTGGTGGGGGGAGTCCAGAACAAGGGGGCAGAACCTTCAAATTAGAGCCAGGCCGTTCAGGGGTGATGTCAGGAAGCACTTCTTCACACAAAGGGCGGTGGAAATCATAGAATCATAGAAAGTTACAGCACGGAAGGAGGCCATTTCGGCCCATCGTGTCCGCGCCGGCCAACAAAGAGCTATCCAGCCTAATCCCACTTTCCCAGCTCTTGGTCCGTAGCTCTGCAGGTTACCGCATCCCAAGTGCACATCCAAGTACTTTTTAAATGTGGTTAGGGTTCCTGCCTCTACCACCCTTTCAGTCAGTGAGTTCCAGACCCCCACAACCCTCTGGGTGAAGAAATTTCCCCTCAAACCCCCTCTAAACCTTCCCCCAGTTATTTTAAATCTGTGCCCCCTGGTTTTTGACCCCTCTGCTGAGGGAAATAGGTCCTTTCTATCCACTTTATCTAGGCCCCTCATAATTTTATACACCTCAATAAGGTCTCCCCTCAGCCTCCTCTGTTCCAAGGAAAACAGACCCAGCCTATCCAGTCTTTCCTCATAGCTAAGATTCTCTACTCCCGGCAACATCCTTGTAAATCTCCTCTGTACCCTCTCTAGTGCGATCACATCTTTCCTGTAATGTGGTGACCAGAACTGCACGCAGTATTCTAGCTGAGGCCTAACTAGTGTTTTATACAGTTCAAGCATAACCCCCCCTGCTCTTATATTCTGTGTGAGAAGTCGCACAACACCAGGTTATAGTCCAACAGCTTTATTTGAAATCACAAGCTTTCGGAGCGCTGCTCCTTCGTCAGGTGAAGTGAAGAGATGCATATAGGCACAGCATATATAGGGCAGTTGGAAAGATTAACTGTAATCATCTGGCTGTGTTCTCTGACTATATATGCTGTGCCTATATGTATCTCTTCACTTCACCTGAAGGAGGAGCAGCGCTCCGAAAGCTTGTGATTTCAAATAAAGCTGTTGGACTATAACCTGGTGTTGTGTGACTTCTCACTTTTGTCCACCCCCCAGTCCAACACCGGCATCTCCACATCATGGCTTGTATTCTACGCCTCGGCTAATAAAGGCAAGCATTCCGTATGCCTTCTTAACCACCTTATCTACCTTATCTGGAACTCTCGCCCCCCCGCCCCGCCCCCAAAAAGTTGTTGAGGCTGGAGGTCAACTGAAAATTTTGAGACTGTGATCGTTAGATTTTTGTTGGGTAAAGGTTACGGAACCAAGGCGGGCAGATGGAGTTAAGGTACAGATCAGCCGTGATCTAATTGAAAGGCGGAATAGGCGCGAGGGGCTGAATGGCCTCCTCCTGTTCCTAATGTAACAGGCTCGAGGGGCTGAATGGCCTCCTCCTGTTCCTAATGTAACAGGCTCGAGGGGGCTGAACGGCCTCCTCCTGTTCCTAATGTAACAGGCTCAAGGGGCTGAATGGCCTCCTCCTGTTCCTAATGTAACAGGCTCGAGGGGCTGAACGGCCTCCTCCTGTTCCTAATGTAACAGGCTCGAGGGGGCTGAACGGCCTCCTCCTGTTCCTAATGTAACAGGCTCGAGGGGCTGAACGGCCTCCTCCTGTTCCTAATGTAACAGGCTTGAGGGGCTGAATGGCCTCCTCCTGTTCCTAATGTAACAGGCTCGAGGGGGCTGAACGGCCTCCTCCTGTTCCTAATGTAACAGGCTCGAGGGGGCTGAACGGCCTCCTCCTGTTCCTAATGTAACAGGCTCGAGGGGCTGAACGGCCTCCTCCTGTTCCTAATGTAACAGGCTCGAGGGGCTGAACGGCCTCCTTCTGTTCCTAATGTAACAGGCTCGAGGGGCTGAATGGCCTCCTCCTGTTCCTAATGTAACAGGCTCGAGGGGCTGAACGGCCTCCTCCTGTTCCTAATGTAACAGGCTCGAGGGGCTGAACGGCCTCCTCCTGTTCCTAATGTAACAGGCTCGAGGGGCTGAACGGCCTCCTCCTGTTCCTAATGTAACAGGCTCGAGGGGCTGAACGGCCTCCTCCTGTTCCTAATGTAACAGGCTCGAGGGGGCTGAATGGCCTTCTCCTGTTCCTATGCTCCTGTCTCCAAGGTGCTGACTCTTGCTGGGGTTCGGTCTGATGGGTCCAGGCAACCTTCAGCAGATCATTATTCACGTCCGAGCCCAGCTAGTATTTTTAAACTTAATTCTTAGGATGTAGGCGTCGCTGGCAAGGCCAGCATTTATTGCCCATCCCCTAGTTGCCCTTGAGAAGGTGGTGGTGAGCCGCCTTCTTGAACCGCTGCAGTCCTGTGTGGTGAAGGTGCTCCCACAGCGCTGTTAGGGAGGGAGTTCCAGGATTTTGACCCAGCGACGATGAAGGAACGGCCGATATATTTCCAAGTCAGGATGGTGTGTGACTTGGAGGGGAACTTGGAGGTGGTGGTGTTCCCATGCGCCTGCTGCCCTTGTCCTTCTAGGCGGAAGAGGTGGCGGGTTTGGGAGGTGCTGCCGAAGAAGCCTTGGCGAGTTGCTGCAGTGCATCTTGTAGATGGTGCACACTGCAGCCACGGTGCGCCGGTGGCGGAGGGAGGGGGATGCTTAAAGGTGGTGGGTGGGCGTGCTGCGTTGGTGGGGCAGCCGAGGACACTGGGCAGTGATCGGGAGCCGCAACACCGGCTGATAGCCGCCTGTCGCTAACCCAGGGGTGCTGAGTCACACTGTAACCTGCTTGAGACCAGCAACGGGGTTCGGAATCAGAGACCCTTCTTGACTGTAGGGGGTGGCTACAACTCCGGGGGGGGGCGGGGGGATCACTCAGGGGAGACAATAAACTTTACGGGGTGAAATCGGTCTTCCATCTCACACCTACCCAACCCCCTCCCCACCAGCCCCGTCTCACAGCCCGCCAACCCATCCCAAATTTTCGGCACGGGTTAACGGATTATCAGGGACGGGGGGGGGGGGGCGGGCGTTACTTTTCCGCCGAGCTCCGCGAGTGAAGGGAGGACGAGCGATACTCACCGTCTGAAGCTCAGTGGTGACCTTCAAGAGTTCCTCCTGCATCTGAATCCCGATCTCCTTGCTCTGTGAACGGAATCATCGGCTGTTACCCTGGGGGCTTCCCTTAAAGAGAAGACGGTCTCGCATCTCTGCAGCGCCCCTCACCACCTCAGGACTTCCCCAAAGCGCTTCGCATGCTAACGAACTACCTTTGAATGTAGGAAATGCGGCAGCCATCTTGTGCACAGCAAGCTCCCACAAACAGCGATGTGATAAATGACCGGACCATCTGTTTATTGGTGATGTTTTGGTTGAGGGATTACTATTACACATGGATGTACCTGGGCATGTACCTGGAATGGTTCAATCCCGCTGAACTGTCCAAAAAAGGGTCATCGGCTGGTGCCGGGGTCATCGCCCGGGAGCTGGGGTCATCGCCCGGTAGCTGGGGTCATCGGCAGGTGCCAAAGTTCATCACCCAGCGGGAGGAGCCATTATCAGGCACTGTTGCTGGACGGGAATAACCATCACCAGGCAGGATGGCCCGTTGAGACAGTTGCTAGGCTGGACGAGCCGTTGCTAGGCCGGGGAGGGCAGTTGCTAAGCCGGGACGTGCTGTTGCTAGGCTGGGGCGTGCCGTTACTAGGCTGGGACGGGCCGTTGCTAGGCCGAGACGTGCTGTTGCTAGGCCCGGGACGTGCCGTTGCTAGGCCGGAGCGGGCTGTTGCTAGGCTGGGGCAGGCCGTTGCTAGGCCGGGGCGTGCGGTTGCTAGGCCGGGACGGGCTGTTGCTAGGCCAGGGCGGGCTGTTACTAGGCCGGGACGGGCTGTTGCTAGGCCGGAGCAGGCTGTTGCTAGGCCGGGGCATGCTGTTGCTAGGCTGGGATGAGCTGATGCAAGGCCGGGGCGGGCTGTTGCTAGGCCGGAACGGGCTGTTGCTAGGCCGGAGCGGGCTGTTGCTAGGCCGGAGCGGGCTGTTGCTAGGCTGGGGCAGGCCTTTGCTAGGCCGGGACATGCTGTTGCTAGGCTGGGACGAGCTGTTGCTAGGCCGGGGCGGGTTGTTGCTAGTATCTGACGCACTTCAACACACAGCCCCCAGCGGAGGCAGAGGCTGTGTTATCCTCCGCCCAGGGCTGGAGCGATCCCGCGTCTGAGACGCGACAGGGCGGCGTTACCGTACCAGGCACTAAGAGAAGCGACAGCGGTTGGAAACGCACCCTCCGTGAGCATTCAATGACGGCTTTACCTTCTTGGAGATCCGCGCGACGTCCTCGCAGATGTGCGAGAGTCGGAGGACGATGTTGTTGGAGTAAACCTCGCTCAGAGCGCCGTGGTCCTTGCTCTCACGCCGGGTCTGATTCAGGATCAGGTACCAGCAGTTCACTGGAGAGAGGAGGTTCTGGTCCTTTCTGTAGGGGCAAGACATTCCCATCAATCCCGCGGGAATACGACAGGGAGATTTTGCAGGGTTCGCGGTAACTGTGCACGAGAGGAGTCGCATCAAGAACGTGGGGAAGCATCATGGACCCGTACCCCAGTGAGAGTCGGTGTGTGTGGGACCCGTACCCCAGTGAGAGTCAGTGTCTGTGGAACCCGTACCCCAGTGAGAGTCAGTGTGTGTGGAACCCATACCCCAGTGAGAGTCAGTGTCTGTGGAACCCGTACCCCAGTGAGAGTCAGTGTGTGTGGAACCCGTACCCCAGTGAGAGTCAGTGTCTGTGGGACCCGTACCCCAGTGAGAGTCAGTGTGTGTGGAACCTGTACCCCAGTGAGAGTCAGTGTGTGTGGGAACCGTACCCCAGTGAGAGTCAGTGTGTGGGGGACCCGTACCCCAGTGAGAGTCAGTGTGTGTGGGACCCGTACCCCAGTGAGAGTCAGTGTCTGTGGAACCCGTACCCCAGTGAGAGTCGGTGTGTGTGGGACCCGTACCCCAGTGAGAGTCAGTGTCTGTGGAACCCGTACCCCAGTGAGAGTCGGTGTGTGTGGGATCCGTACCCCAGTGAGAGTCAGTGTCTGTGGAACCCGTACCCCAGTGAGAGTCCGTGTGTGTGGGACCCGTACCCCAGTGAGAGTCAGTGTCTGTGGAACCCGTACCCCAGTGAGAGTCAGTGTCTGTGGAACCCGTACCCCAGTGAGAGTCAGTGTGTGTGGGACCCGTACCCCAGTGAGAGTCAGTGTGTGTGGAACCTGTACCCCAGTGAGAGTCAGTGTCTGTGGGACCCGTACCCCAGTGAGAGTCAGTGCCGTCAGGAGAGGGAGGACAATTGATAGAAAAAGGATTAGATTAATGACTGATTAATGATTAGCTTTGTTTCTTTTCGTTTCAGAGAGGGAATACGAATGTTTCAGTATATTATTGTGAAATGAATATGTAAGTTTTACAGAGTCAGCATACAATTCTCTTCAGTGGCACAGAAAATCAATCAGATTTAATTTAATAAAGTGCTACCCAGGGACTCATACATCACTGATAGCTTTTAAACAGAGTCAGAGAAACTGTGGATCGATTTAATTTATGCCAGTATTAGGGCTCCGTATCTAACCCGTGCTGTACCTGCCCTGGGAGTGTTTGATGGGGACAGTGTAGAGGGAGCTTTACTCTGTATCTAACCCGTGCTGTACCTGCCCTGGGAGTGTTTGATGGGACAGTGTAGAGGGAGCTTTACTCTGTATCTAACCCCGTGCTGTACCTGCCCTGGAAGTGTTTGATGGGGACAGTGTAGAGGGAGCTTTACTCTGTATCTAACCCGTGCTGTACCTGCCCTGGGAGTGTTTGATGGGACAGTGTAGAGGGAGCTTTACTCTGTATCTAACCCGTGCTGTATCTGCCCTGGGAGTGTTTGATGGGGACAGTGTAGAGGGAGCTTTACTCTGTATCTAACCCGTGCTGTACCTGCCCTGGGAGTGTTTGATGGGGACAGTGTAGAGGGAGCTTTACTCTGTGTCTAACCTGTGCTGTACCTGCCCTGGGTGTGTTTGATGGGACAGTGTAGAGGGAGCTTTACTCTGAATCTAACCCGTGCTGTACCTGCCCTGGGAGTGTTTGATGGGACAGTGTAGAGGGAGCTTTACTCTGTATCTAACCCGCGCTGTACCTGCCCTGGGAGTGTTTGATGGGACAGTGTAGAGGGAGCTTTACTCTGTATCTAACCCGTGCTGTACCTGCCCTGGGAGTGTTTGATGGGGACGGTGTAGAGGGAGCTTTACTCTGTATCTAACCCGTGCTGTACCTGCCCTGGGAGTGTTTGATGGGACAGTGTAGAGGGAGCTTTACTCTGTATCTAACCCCGTGCTGTACCTGCCCTGGGAGTGTTTGATGGGACAGTGTAGAGGGAGCTTTACTCTGTATCTAACCCCGTGCTGTACCTGCCCTGGGAGTGTTTGATGGGACAGTGTAGAGGGAGCTTTACTCTGTATCTAATCCGTGCTGTACCTGCCCTGGGAGTGTTTAATGGGACAGTGTAGAGGGAGCTTTACTCTGTGTCTAACCCGTGCTGTACCTGCCCTCGGAGTGTTTGATGGGACAGTGTAGAGGGAGCTTTACTCTGTATCTAACCCGTGCTGTATCTGCCCTGGGAGTGTTTGATGGGGACAGTGTAGAGGGAGCTTTACTCTGTATCTAACCTGTGCTGTACCTGCCCTGGGAGTGTTTGATGGGACAGTGTAGAGGGAGCTTTACTCTGTATCTAACCCGTGCTGTACCTGCCCTGGGAGTGTTTGATGGGGACAGTGTAGAGGGAGCTTTACTCTGTATCTAACCCGTGCTGTACCTGCCCTGGGAGTGTTTGATGGGACAGTGTAGAGGGAGCTTTACTCTGTATCTAACCCGTGCTGTACCTGCCCTGGGAGTGTTTGATGGGGACGGTGTAGAGGGAGCTTTACTCTGTATCTAACCCGTGCTGTACCTGCCCTGGGAGTGTTTGATGGGACAGTGTAGAGGGAGCTTTACTCTGTATCTAACCCGCGCTGTACCTGCCCTGGGAGTGTTTGATGGGACAGTGTAGAGGGAGCTTTACTCTGTATCTAACCCCGTGCTGTACCTGCCCTGGGAGTGTTTGATGGGGACGGTGTAGAGGGAGCTTTACTCTGTATCTAACCCGTGCTGTACCTGCCCTGGGAGTGTTTGATGGGACAGTGTAGAGGGAGCTTTACTCTGTATCTAACCCCGTGCTGTACCTGCCCTGGGAGTGTTTGATGGGACAGTGTAGAGGGAGCTTTACTCTGTATCTAACCCCGTGCTGTACCTGCCCTGGGAGTGTTTGATGGGGACAGTGTAGAGGGAGCTTTACTCTGTATCTAACCCGTGCTGTACCTGCCCTGGGAGTGTTTGATGGGACAGTGTAGAGGGAGCTTTACTCTGTATCTAATCCGTGCTGTACCTGCCCTGGGAGTGTTTAATGGGACAGTGTAGAGGGAGCTTTACTCTGTGTCTAACCCGTGCTGTACCTGCCCTCGGAGTGTTTGATGGGGACAGTGTAGAGGGAGCTTTACTCTGTATCTAACCCGTGCTGTACCTGCCCTGGGAGTGTTTAATGGGACAGTGTAGAGGGAGCTTTACTCTGTATCTAACCCCGTGCTGTACCTGCCCTGGGAGTGTTTAATGGGACAGTGTAGGGGCATCTTCACTCCGCTCACCTGAATGCCTGGTGGTCCTTGGCGTTGCGGATCCTGGAGGAGAATCGCTCGGCGAGCTTCTCCAGGCCACGGGAATACTCGAGCTCGATCTCCGCCTTCCTGCGGAAGAACTCAGACAGGTCCTGGAGGCACTGGCTTCGGAATTCCACCTGCGTGTCCAGACACTTCACCTGGTCCACGAGCTGTCCACGGATCTCTGTGTGAATACCGGTCGCCAAATTCGTTAAGGCAACAACAACTCGCATTTATATAGCGCCTTTAAAAAGTCCCAAGGCGCTTCACAGGAGCGTAAATCAGGCACCGAGCCACACAAGGAGATATTAGGGACAGGCGACCAAAAGCTTGGTCAAAGAGGTCGGTTTTAAGGAGCGTCTTAAAGGAGGAGAGAGGCGGAGAGGGTTAGGGAGGGAATTCCAGAGCTTGGGGGCCCTGGCGCGGTCGCCAATGGCGGAGTGATGGAAATCGGGGGGGGATGCGCGAGAGGCCAGAATTGGAGGAGCGCGGAGATCTCGGAGGGTTGTTGGGGCTGGAGAAGGTTACAGAGATAGGGAGGTGGGAGGGGGGCGAGGAGGCCATGGAGGGATTTGAACAGGTGGATGGAGAATTTTAAAATTGAGGCGTTGCCGGACCTGGAGCCAATGTAGGTTCTGTGAGCAGAGTGGGGTTGTTGGGTGAACGGGACTGGGTGCGAGTTAGAAAACACGGGGCAGAGAAAGAGAGAGAGAGACAGGTGGAGTTAGAGGCTGTGACATCTGATCGGGTTTGTAATGAAGTCGCCCGCTGGGTTAAGGAGCTCCTCGACATCCTGTGTTGCGTCCTCTGTCACCAATATCCTCCCACGCGCGGCCCCCCCTCCCCCCCCACCCGCCTGCCGGCCCTCTCCAGTGGGCGCCAGCTCTTAAAGGGCAATTGGGCCGACCATCCCCCTCCGGCACCGCAACCAACAGCGCCGACAACATCAGCCGCCTCCCTCGCAACGGGCGTCGGCCGGAGATCGGGCGCGAAGTTGACGCCTCCTGTGTGCGAATAGCTCGCGGGTGGGAGAATGGGCGCTGGGCGTGGGGGGATGGAGCTGGCTGGAACTGTGCTCATCGAAACTTACAAAATTCTAACAGGACTAGACAGACTAGATGCAGGAAGGATGTTCCCGATGGCGGGAGAGTCCAGAACCAGGGGTCACAGTCTAAGGATAAGGGGTAAGCCATTTAGGACAGAAATGAGGAAGAATTTCTTCACCCAGAGAGTGGTGAACCTGTGGAATTCTCTACCACAGAAGGTAGTTGAGGCCAATTCATTGAATATATTCAAGAAGGAGTTGGATATATTTCTTAAGGCTAAAGGGATCAAGGGATATGGGGAGAAAGCAGGGACAGGGTACTGAGTTTGGATGATCAGCCATGATCTCATCGAATGGCGGAGCAGGCTCGAGGGGCCGAATGGCCTCCTCCTGCTCCTATCTTCTATGTTTCTATGTACGCCAGAAAGAGTCACGAGGCTTTGGGGGTGGCAGGGGGGAGTTTGGGCAGTGGGAGGAAGTGGAGGGGAGATAATGTTAAACCCCAGGGAGAGAATGTCCTGAGTTAATATACTACACCACTGACATTATCGATCGCAGCTTCCCTCGCCTTGCTGATTTAATTCAGCCAGATGAAATCTTGTGCGCCGCAGTAATACATTAGGGCTTACTGGGACTCGAGCCCAATCCTCGAGCAAACTTTGTCATCCCTAAGGTGCAGAGTTGACAGCCGTTCGCCAATTGCCTGCAGTCCCCACAACACGCACCAGGGATTAAACACTCCGAGGCCCCACGGTGCAGGGACGCCAGGGGAAGGGCCGAGGCCCCATGGTGCAGGACACCGGGGGAAGGGCCGAGGCCCCACAGTGCAGGACACCGGGGGAAGGGCCGAGGCCCCACAGTGCAGGACACCAGGGGAAGGGCCGAGGCCCCACGGTGCAGGACACCAGGGGAAGGGCCGAGGCCCCACGGTGCAGGGACACCGGGGGAAGGGCCGAGGCCCCGCGGTGCAGGACACCAGGGGAAGGGCCGAGGCCCCATGGTGCAGGACACCAGGGGAAGGGCCGAGGCCCCACGGTGCAGGGACACCAGGGGGAAGGGCCGAGGCCCCACGGTGCAGGGACACCAGGGGAAGGGCCGAGGCCCCACGGTGCAGGGACACCAGGGGAAGGGCCGAGGCCCCACGGTGCAGGACACCAGGGGAAGGGCCGAGGCCCCACGGTGCAGGACACCAGGGGAAGGGCCGAGGCCCCACGGTGCAGGGACACCAGGGGAAGGGCCGAGGCCCCACGGTGCAGGGACACCAGGGGAAGGGCCGAGGCCCCACGGTGCAGGGACACCAGGGGAAGGGCCGAGGCCCCACGGTGCAGGGACACCAGGGGAAGGGCCCAGGCCCCACGGTGCAGGATTACAGCACGGCTGAAAAGAGGAGATGAAACTGGGTTAATCAGGAAGTGGTGGTAAGATGTCTCCATTATCGGTTTTTAACAGTCTGTCGACAATGGGCGAAAGATAAGAAAGGGAGCAGAGCAGACAGAAACCCAGACACACAAACCCAGACACACAAACCCAGACAGAAACCCAGACAGAAACCCAGTCACACAAACTCAGACACACACAGTACGATGCAGGGTGACGGGGAAACTGCAAACAGGCAGAGGCGCAGAGAGCTGCAGTAGCACCGAGCGAGAGAGAGCAGGTCACACACTCACTCCCTCACACACACACTGACACACACATCCTCTCTCTCTCACACCCACACACATCCTCACTCTCACACACACACACACAATGACACACACTCACCCTCTCTCTCACACACACACATATCCTCTCTCTCTCACACACACCCTCTCTCTCACACATACTCACACACGCATCCTCTCTCTCACACACACACTCACTCACACACACACACTGACATACACTCACCCTCACTCTCACACCCACACACACCCTCTCTCACACACACACACACACACACACATCCTCTCTCTCTCACACACACCCTCTCTCTCACACATACTCACACACGCATCCTCTCTCTCACTCACACACACATCCTCTCACACACACTCACACAGCCTCTCTCACACACACTCACTCACACACACACTCACTCTCACTCTCACACACACTCCCTCACACACACACTGACACACACTCACCCTCACTCTCACACACTCACACACACATCCTCTCACACACATACACACACACATCCTCTCTCACACACTCACTCATACACACACACACTCACTCTCACACACACTCTCTCACACAGACACACACTCACTCAGACACTTACTGACTTACACACACTCAGACACACACACTAACACTCAGACACACACTCACAGACACACACACACTCGCTCACTCACACAAACTCACTCACAGACACACACACACACTTACTCACAGACACCTTACACACAGACACACACACTCACTCACAAACACACACACTCGTCGCTGGGTCAAAATCCTGGAACTCCCTCCCTAACAGCACTGTGGGAGCACCTTCATCACACAGACTGCAGCGGTTCAATAAGGCGGTTCACCACCACCTTCTCAAGGACAATTCGGGATGGGCAATAAATGCTGGGCCTTGCCAGCGACGCCCACATCCCATGAACGAATAAAAAAACACTCAGACACTCAGACACACTCACACTCACACACACACACACACACACACACACACACACTCACACACTCACACTCACACACGCTCACACTCACAGACACACACACACTCAGACACACACACACACTCAGACACACACACACACACTCACACACACACACTCAGACACACACACACACTCAGACACACACACACTCAGACACACACACACACTCACACTCACACTCAACACACACACACTCACAGACTCACACATACACACACTCACAGACACACACTCACACACACACACACACACACACACACTCACACACACTCACACTCACACTCACACACACTCACACACACTCACACACACTCACACACACACTCACACACACACACACACTCAGACACACACACACTCAGACACACACACACTCACTCACACACACACTCACACACACACACACTCACACACACTCACAGACACACACTCACACACACACACTCACACACACACACACTCAGACACATACACACACTCAGACACACACACACTCACAGACACACACACACACTCAGACACACACACACACTCACAGACACACACACACTCAGACACACTCACACTCAACACACACACACTCACAGACTCACACACACACACACTCACAGACACACACTCACACACACACTCACACACACACACTCACACTCAGACACACACACACACACTCACACTCAACACACACACACTCACACACACACTCACTCACACACACACACACTCACACACACACTCACACTCAACACACTCACACACACACAGACACACACTCACACACACACACACACTCACACACACACACACTCACACACACACACACACTCACACACACACTCACACTCACACAGACACACTCATGCTCACACTGGACTAACCTTTCAGTTGCGTGTCGTACTCCGTGATTATCCCCCTCTCTTTCCTCCTCCCCTGCAAGGCCATCCTGGGCCTGTCCTGGGAGAGAATCTCGCGACGGGCCGGAGCGATCCCAACACTGCGACTCCCGACGCGCCTCGGCCCTCGATCCTTCCCTTATACTCCGGCGTTCCCAACGCCTCGCAATCCGACAGCGGCTGCTGGTTGTTCAATAAGCTAAAGAAAGAGGCATCCCCTCTCGTTGCAAACACGCAGCAGGCTCCTTCCAAATCTCCGCCAAAACTTCAAACAAACCTTCAAGCCGATCCCTCTTCTTCTGAGGAAAAAAAAAACAAATTGCGAAACATCAATTAGTCGTGAGCGCGCGGGGGGGCAAAGAATTTCTTTTTCGTGTCAGGGTTCCGAGAGTCGCCTGCGATCGAGCCACAGGCTGTGTCGACTGAAGGTGAGATCTGTCACTCTTGGTGTTATCACCCTATCTATCAGCGAGTTGTTGTGATCTGGAACGCGCTGCCCGAAAGGGCGGTGGGAGCAGATTCAATAGTAACTTTCAAAAAGGGGAATTGGATAAATACTCGAAGGGGAAAAATGTGCACGGCTGTGGGGAAAGAGCAGGGGGGAGCGGGACTGATTGGAGAGCTCGTTCAAAGAGCCGGCACAGGCAGGATGGGCCGAATGGCCTCCTCCTGTGGCTGTGTCGTTCTATGATTCTTTGACCTCCATGTTGCTTGTAGATAATCTCCCGGTTTTAAACGACGATTCGTCCGAATGGGGAGCTTTTCAAACACAGAGAGAGAGAGTGGAGAGAGAGCGAAAGAGTGGAGAGAGAGAAAGAGAGAGAGAGTGGAGAGAGAGAGAGCGAAAGAATGGAGAGAGAGAGAGAGAGAGTGGAGGGAGAGAGAGAGACAGAGCAAGAGAGGGAGAGCGAGAGAGAGGGAGAGATTCAGATAGAGAGAGGGGAATAAAGACTAGGCTCACCTCTACCTCTCGGGAGGGGAGAAGGGGCGTCGACCGCAAGATTACCGATTCCCCCCTCGAAATTAAACTTTGGCTCCGCAGGTTAGCTGTCGCGGAGAGGAAATGTGCTGTGAGCTCGGAGGCTGTGTGACGGAACGAGCTGCTTTCTGGTGGCCACGTTATTCTGCGCATCAAATCACACCCCCCCTCGCCTCACGCCAGCCCCCTCGCGTCAGATACAAGCCCGGTGCAGTCTGCAAGCGGCAGCAGCAGACAGCTGGCGAGATTAATAGGAGTCTCTCTCTCTCTCTCTCTCTCCTTCCCTCTCCCGCTCGCTCTCTCTCTCTCTCTCTCTCTCTGTTGTTACATCAATATTGCAAAGCACATGGGTAATCACAGGGGGAAACCACAAATGACTGTTACACCACAGACTGTCAGCACAGCTCTGTCTCTCCGTGCGCAGAGCAGAGAATCACAAACACTGCGACTGGATGTCGATAAACACCACCCATAGCTCAAACCTGATCATTTAATGGTGCCTGTAGCTCAGCATCAATATATCTCTCTGTGTCAGCTCCTGTACGTGTACAGTACACACAGCGGGTAAAAGGGAACGATTCACTCCCGTCTGGTACTGTACGGCCCGTGTGTGTGTCTCAGTGTCAGCTCCTGTACATGTACAGTACACACACAGCGGGTAAAAGGGAACGATTCACTCCCGTCTGGTACTGTACGGCCCGTGTGTGTGTCTCAGTGTCAGCTCCTGTACATGTACAGTACACACAGCGGGTAAAAGGGAACGATTCACTCCCATCTGGGACTGTACGGCCCGTGTGTGTGTCTCAGTGTCAGCTCCTGTACATGTACAGTACACACAGTGGGTAAAAGGGAACGATTCACTCCCGTCTGGTACAGCACGGCCCATGTGTGTGTCTGTTAGCTCCCGTATGGCCTGTTTGTGCCTCCGTGTCAGCTCCTGTAAGGCCCGTGTGTGTGTCTCAGTGTCAGCTCCTGTATGGCCCGTGTGTGTCTCAGTGTCAGCTCCTGTATGGCCCGTGTGTGTCTCAGTGTCAGCTCCTGTACGGCCCGTGTGTCTCTCAGTGTCAGCTCCTGTACGGCCCGTGTGTGTCTCAGTGTCAGCTCCTGTACGGCCCGTGTGTCTCTCAGTGTCAGCTCCTGTACGGCCCGTGTGTCTCTCAGTGTCAGCTCCTGTACGGCCCCTGTGTGTGTCAGTGTCAGCTCCTTTTTTTTTAAGATAGGAGCAGGAGTAGGCCATTCGGCCCCTCGAGCCTGCTCCGCCATTCGATGAGATCATGGCTGATCATCCAAACTCAGTACCCTGTACCTGCCTTCTCCCCATATCCCTTGATACCTTTAGCTTTAAGAAATATATCTAACTCATTCTTGAATATATTTAATGAATTGGCCTCAACTACCTTCTGTGGTAGAGAATTCCACAGGTTCTCTCTGGGTGAAGAAATTCTTCCTCATTTCTGTCCTAAATGGCTTACCCCTTATCCTTAGATTATGACCCCTGGTTCTGGACTCTCCGACCATCGGGAACATTCTTCCTGCATCTAGTTTGTCCAGACCTGTCAGAATTTTATATGTTTCGATGAGTTCCCCTCTCATTCTTCTATACTCCAGCGAGTATAAGCCCAATCGACCCAATCTCTCCTCATATGTCATTCCTGCCATCCCAGGTATCAGCCTTGTGAATCTTCGCTGAACTCCTTCCATGGCAAGAACATCCTTCCTCAGATAAGGCGACCAAAACTGCACACAGTACTCAAGGTGTGGTCTCACCAAGGCCCTGTACAACTGCAGCAGGACATCCCTGTTCCTGTACTCAAACCCTTTCGCTATGAAGGCCAACATACCATTTGCCTTCTTCACCGCCTGCTGCACCTGCATGCTTACTTTCAGCGACTGGTGCACAAGGACACCCAGGTCTCGTTGCACTTCCCCTTCTCCCAATCTATTGCCATTCAGCTCCTGTACAGCCCGTGTGTGTGTCTCAGTGTCAGCTCCTGTACGACCCGTGTGTGTGTGTGTACGCCTGTGTGTGTGTGTGTGTCTCAGTGTCAGCTCCCGCGCGTGTACAGCACACACAGCGGGTAAAAGGGATGGATTCACTGTTCAGTACCACACCGGGTGTGAGATCAGGCTAATTCAGCACAGGCCGGGGATGGAGCCTGGGCCTTTCCTGCTCGGCGTGCCGGGGCTCAGTAACAAGAGTGCGTTCACCAACAGTCATTGCGTTTTTTTTGTTGCAACATGACCAGTTTCAGGAAGAGCGTCTGCCCAAGCAGGAAGTGGCTGTTTCAAGCTTCTGTCTCTACCTTCACTTGCCTTGATGTGACCTTCCGCTCCAGTACACTGTGTGGGGGATGGGGGTGGATTAACTACAAGGCACTTTCACGTTACTTGGCTCAAACTTCCCCCAATTCAAGGGGGCGCTGGAATCGGAGAATGATAACTGGGGACACACACACTCCTCAAACCGGGGTCGCACTTAAACTGGTCCACACTGCCTGTCCCTTGGAAACCCATCTCCAATGGGTCTGAAGTTAGAAATTGGGGAGGGGACGTAATCCAGATTAGAAAACTGACAACAGCTCGTGTTTATATACCGCCTTTAATGTAGTAAAACGTCCCAGGGCGCTTCACAGAAGCGTTATCAAACAAAATGTGACCCCGAGCCACACACGGAGATATTAGGGGCAGGTGACCAAAAGCTTGGTCAAAGGGGTCGGTTTTAAGCAGTGTCTTAAAGGAGGAGAGAGAGAGGCGGAGAGGTTTAGGGAGGGAATTCCAGAGCTTGGGGCCCTGGCGCGGTCGCCAGAGGTGGAGCGATGGAAATCGGGGGGATGCGTGAGAGGCCAGAATTGGAGGAGCGCAGAGATCTCGGAGGGTTGTGGGGCTGGAGGAGGTTACAGAGATAGGGAGAGGGGGGCGAGGAGGACACGGAGGGATTTGAACACAAGGATGAGAATTTTAAAAATCGAGGCATTGCCGGACCGGGAGCCAATGTAGGTCAGCGAGCACAGGGGGTGATGGGCGAACGGGACTCGGTGCGAGTTAGGACACAGGGCAGCGGGAGTTTTGGATGACCTCAAGTTTATGGACGGGAAGCAAGCTAGCTCCTTCATTTGGACGGCACCAAGTTAAGAATTGAGAGCAAAATATGGCTCTGCCTGTGAGCAAAAAGGTGCTGAGTGATATGGGCTAGGGGTGTGGGCTGCAGGGGTTAAATAGAGGCAGAGATGGAGACACACAGGCCAGCGATGGATAGAAGAAGCTGCAATTCACCAGGTTTGATAGATCAGCTTAATTCTCGACCAAAATCAGGGCGCGTCTATAAAGAACTTCCCTTGAGGAGATTGAATGGGTGGGTAGAGTCAGTGATAGGGGAGAGTGTACAGGGGCTGTGGGAAGAGATTGAATGGGTGGGTAGAGTCCGTGATAGGGGAGAGTGTACAGGGGCTGTGGGAGATTAAATGGGTGGGAAGAGTCCGTGATAGGGGAGAGTGTACAGGGGCTGTGGGAGATTGAATGGGTGGGTAGAGTCCGTGATAGGGGAGAGTGTACAGGGGCTGTGGGAGATTAAATGGGTGGGTAGAGTCTGTGATAGGGGAGAGTGTACAGGGGCTGTGGGAGATTGAATGGGTGGGTAGAGTCTGTGATAGGGGAGAGTGTACAGGGGCTGTGGGAGATTAAATGGGTGGGTAGAGTCAGTGATAGGGAAAAGTGTACAGGGGCTGTGGGAGATTGAATGGGTGGGTAGAGTCAGTGATAGGGGAGAGTGTACAGGGGCTGTGGGAGATTGAATAGGTGAGTAGAGTCTGTGATAGGGGAGTGTGTACAGGGGCTGTGGGGAGATTGAATGGGTGGGTAGAGTCAGTGATAGGGGAGTGTGTACAGGGGCTGTGGGAGATTGAATGGGTGGGTAGAGTCAGTGATAGGGGAGAGTGTACAGGAGCTGTGGGAGATTGAATGGGTGGGTAGAGTCAGTGATAGGGGAGAGTGTACAGGGGCTGTGGGAGATTGAATGGGTGGGTAGAGTCAGTGATAGGGGAGAGTGTACAGGGGCTGTGGGAGGAGATTGAATGGGTGGGTAGAGTCCGTGATAGGGGAGAGTGTACAGGGGCTGTGGGAGGAGATTGAATGGGTGGGTAGAGTCCGTGATAGGGGAGAGTGTACAGGGGCTGTGGGAGATTGAATGGGTGGGTAGAGTCCGTGATAGGGGAGAGTGTACAGGGGCTGTGGGAGGAGATTGAATGGGTGGGTAGAGTCTGTGATAGGGGAGAGTGTACAGGGGCTGTGGGAGGAGATTGAATGGGTGGGTAGAGTCCGTGATAGGGGAGTGTGCACAGGGGCTATGGGAGGAGATTGAATGGGTGGGTAGAGTCCGTGATAGGGGAGAGTGTACAGGGGCTGTGGGAGGAGATTGAATGGGTGGGTAGAGTCTGATAGGGGAGAGTGTACAGGGGCTGTGGGAGGAGATTGAATGGGTGGGTAGAGTCTGATAGGGGAGTGTGCACAGGGGCTGTGGGAGGAGATTGAATGGGTGGGTAGAGTCCGTGATAGGGGAGAGTGTACAGGGGCTGTGGGAGGAGATTGAATGGGTGGAGTCCGTGATAGGGGAGAGTGCACAGGGGCTGTGGGAGGAGATTGAATGGGTGGGTAGAGTCTGTGATAGGGGAGAGTGTACAGGGGCTGTGGGAGGAGATTGAATGGGTGGGTAGAGTCTGTGATAGGGGAGAGTGTACAGGGGCTGTGGGAGATTGAATGGGTGGGTAGAGTCTGTGATAGGGGAGAGTGTACAGGGGCTGTGGGAGATTGAATGGGTGAGTAGAGTCCGTGATAGGGGAGAGTGCACAGGGGCTGTGGGAGGAGATTGAATGGGTGGGTAGAGTCTGTGATAGGGGAGAGTGTACAGGGGCTGTGGGAGGAGATTGAATGGGTGGATAGAGTCTGATAGGGGAGAGTGTACAGGGGCTGTGGGAGATTAAATGGGTGGGTAGAGTCTGTGATAGGGGAGTGTGCACAGGGGCTGTGGGAGATTGAATGGGTGGGTAGAGTCTGATAGGGGAGAGTGTACAGGGGCTGTGGGAGATTGAATGGGTGGGTAGAGTCCGTGATAGGGGAGTGTGCACAGGGGCTGTGGGAGGAGATTGAATGGGTGGGTAGAGTCTGATAGGGGAGTGTGCACAGGGGCTGTGGGAGGAGATTGAATGGGTGGGTAGAGTCTGTGATAGGGGAGTGGCACAGGGGCTGTGGGAGATTGAATGGGTGGATAGAGTCCATGATAGGGGAGAGTTTACAGGGGCTGTGGGAGGTGATTGAATGGGTGGGTACAGTCTGTGATAGGGGAGTGTGCACAGGGGCTGTGGGAGGAGATTGAATGGGTGGGTAGAGTCCGTGATAGGGGAGTGTGTACAGGGGCTGTGGGAGATTGAATGGGTGGATAGAGTCCGTGATAGGGGAGAGAGCACAGGGGCTGTGGGAGATTGAATGGGTGGATAGAGTCCGTGATAGGGGAGAGTTTACAGGGGCTGTGGGAGGAGATTGAATGGGTGGGTAGAGTCCGTGATAGGGGAGTGTGTACAGGGGCTGTGAGAGATTGAATGGGCGGGTAGAGTCCGTGATAGGGGAGTGTACAGGGGCTGTGGGAGATTGAATGGGTGGATAGAGTCCGTGATAGGGAAGAGTGTACAGGGGCTGTGAGAGATTGAATGGGCGGGTAGAGTCCGTGATAGGGGAGTGTACAGGGGCTGTGGGAGATTGAATGGGTGGATAGAGTCCGTGATAGGGGAGAGTGTACAGGGGCTTTGGGAGATTGAATGGGTGGATAGAGTCCGTGATAGGGGAGAGTGTACAGGGGCAGTGCGAGATTGAATGGGTGGATAGAATTTGTGATAAGGGGGAGTGTGGGGGGAGCAGGATCACTTGGATAGCTCTTTCAAAGAGCCAGCACAAGCACCATAGAATCATGGAATGGTTACAGCACAGAAGGAGGCCATTCGGCCCGTCGAGCCCGTGCCGGCTCTCTGCAAGAGCACTTCAGCTAGTCCCACTCCCCCCCCACCCCGCCCTTTCCCCATAGCCCTGC
>JASTWF010000303.1:290806-305806 GCA_030390025.1 Squalus acanthias | reverse complement strand
TAACATTTACATCCTCGTGTTCAAATCCCTCCGTGGCCTCCTCGCCCCTCCCTCCCTCTCTCTCTGTAACCTCCTCCAGCCCCTACAACCCTCCCAGATCTCTGCGCTGCTCCAATTCTGTCCTCTCGCACATCCCCCCCGATTTCCATCACTCCACAATTGGCGACCGCGCCTGGGCCCTCAAGCTCTGGAATTCCCTCCCTAAACCTCTCCGCCTCCTTTAAGACGCTCCTTAAAACCGGCCTCTTTGACCCAGCTTTTGTCCTGTCCAAATATCTCATGTGGCTCGGTGTCAAATTTTGTCTGATTTACGCTCCTGTAAAGGGCCTTGGGAACGTTTTACTACTTTGAAAGGCGCTATATAAATGCACGGTGTTGTTGTTTGTCACGGCCACCACGCTCACTGTGACATCCCGCTCCGCTTCTTTGTCTGGAGGGAGTTATGTTCGGCCCCTCAGTGGATGAATGCCCCCTCCCCCTGGTGTGGTACTGAGGCACACAGACCAGAAGGGTCCCGAGCGGCGGTCCGTGTGTTCGGAGTTAGCTGATCGCAGCCAGGGCAGGTGGGTTACAAGTGACCCCAGGCCTAATCGGCTGTCGGGGTGGGTGGAAAGGAAAGACTCGGATTTTTACAGCACCTTTCACCACCTCAGGACGTCCCAAAGCGCTTCACACCCAATTCAGTACTTTTTTTGGAAGCGTGGTCATTGTTGTAAAGTAGGAAATGAGGCAGCCAATTTGCACACAGCAAGCTCCCACAAACTGCAATGTGATAATGACCAGATCATCTGTTTTAGTGATGTTAGTTGAGGGATAAATATTGGCCCCAGGACACCGAGGAGATCACTCCCCACCCCCCCTGCTCTTCTTCCAATAGTGGGCATCGGATCTTTTACGTCCACCCGAGAGGGCAGCTGGGTCTTCAGTTTAACGTCTCATCCGAAAGACAGCACCTCCGACAGTGCGGCGCTCCCTCAGTACCGCCCCTCCGACAGTGCAGTGCTCCCTCAGTACCGCCCCTCCGACAGTGCGACTGCTCCCTCAGTACCGCCCCTCCGACAGT
The DNA here is from genome assembly GCA_030390025.1 of Squalus acanthias. Classification (NCBI taxonomy): domain Eukaryota; kingdom Metazoa; phylum Chordata; class Chondrichthyes; order Squaliformes; family Squalidae; genus Squalus; species Squalus acanthias. The sequence goes on along the minus strand of JASTWF010000303.1, from coordinate 304,743 downwards.
GCGGCGCTCCCTCAGTACCGCCCCTCCGACAGTGCGGCGCTCCCTCAGTACCGCCCCTCCGATAGTGCGGTGCTCCCTCAGTACCACCCCTCCGACAGTGCGGCGCTCCCTCAGTACCGCCCCTCCGACAGTGCGGCGCTCCCTCAGTACCGCCCCTCCGACAGTGCGGCGCTCCCTCAGCACTGCACTGGGAGTGTCAGCCTAGATTTTGTGCTCAAGTCTCTGGAGTGGAAACTTGAACCCACGACCTTCTGACTCAGAGGCGAGAGTGCGGCCCACTGAGCCACGGCTGACACTCTTGTGATTAGGGTACAGGAGGGCAGGCGGTGCCTGTGGATCCCTGTCCAGGTCAGACTGCTCGCCTTCACGGACATATTTAAGCAGTATGTGAGTGTCTGTGCGCATGTGTAGGGGCGGGGTGGTTAGAGAAGAGACCTTGATAAAAGGAGAGCGTCAACATTAGATCTTTATTTCCAACCTTCATGCTTTCACAGCGACACGAACTAACAAACTGTGCGCTCACACTCTCTGACGGCTAGCGTGTGGACATGGTGACTGCTGTTACTTTGCGGCCTCCACTTGTGCGCGAGTGGGGAAACTGAGCAGCCCCCAACCTCCGCTCCCCTTACCTCCTGTACCCCGGGCCGGGAGAGCAGGGTAACTGACCCAGGGGCTGGACAAAGGGTTAGAAGCACCTGACTGCCCAGCCCCTTATCATCTGTCGAGCTCCAACTACCCCACAGCTCCGTGACCGATCCATGACTTCTGGGGCCGCAGCAACCCTCAGGTACAGAGAGCCAAGAAAATAAACAACAAAAATAACTTAGGAACGATTATCACAACCCTCTTATAACAGACCGACACTTTACACGCCTGAGTCAGAAGATCGTGGGTTCAAGCCCCTAATCTCCACGAGCCCATAATACAGGCCGACACTCCCGGTGCAGTACTGAGGGAGCGCCGCACTGTCGGAGGGGCGGTACTGAGGGAGCGCCGCACTGTCGGAGGGGCGGTACTGAGGGAGCGCCGCACTGTCGGAGGGGCGGTACTGAGGGAGCGCCGCACTGTCGGAAGGGCGGTCCTGAGGGAGCGCCGCACTGTCGGAGGGGCGGTCCTGAGGGACCGCCGCACTGTCGGAGGGGCGGTACTGAGGGAGCGCCGCACTGTCGGAAGGGCGGTCCTGAGGGAGCGCCGCACTGTCGGAAGGGCGGTACTGAGGGAGCGCCGCACTGTCGGAGGGGCCGTACTGAGGGAGCGCCGCACTGTCGGGGGGCGGTACTGAGGGAGCGCCGCACTGTGGGAGCGCCGCACTGTCGGAGGGGCGGTACTGAGGGAGCGCCGCACTGTGGGAGCGCCGCACTGTCGGAGGGGCGGTACTGAGGGAGCGCCGCACTGTCGGAGGGACGGTACTGAGGGAGCGCCGCACTGTCGGAGGGGCGGTACTGAGGGAGCGCCGCACTGTCGGGGGGGCGGTACTGAGGGAGCGCCCGCACTGTCGGGGGGGCGGTACTGAGGGAGCGCCGCACTGTCGGAGGGGCGGTACTGAGGGAGCGCCGCACTGTCGGAGGGACGGTACTGAGGGAGCGCCGCACTGTCGGAGGGGCGGTACTGAGGGAGCGCCGCACTGTCGGAGAGGCGGTACTGAGGGAGCGCCGCACTGTCTTCCCTCACGGGTGAATGTTGCAGATCCCACTGAGGAGCAGGTTGCACTGCGCACCAAATCCTTTCTGCTGCGTCAAACTTTCACCTGTAGCCCAGTGCCGGGTGGAAGATACTAAGCGAGGGTGGCGCGTGACGTACGACCCCGACTCCTGGGATGGTGGGTCGTCGATGGTCCGGTGTGTGTGTGTGTGGGAGTGCGCGTGACAGACAGGAATCAACTGTGCTACGGACATTGTTCCAGCGGTTGGTTTCTACGGCATGCAGTGGGACTGGATCCTGGCTTTGTCGCGAGCTCGCTCCCTTCCCCTCCCCGGCCCGCGACTCCAGTGGGTTGTTTTTTTTTGTCGAATCGGCATTCCTTTGCGAGCGAGCGAGCCGTCGCCCTCGCTCCTACCCGTCCCGGCTGGCGCTGATGGCGGCCTGCAGCTCGGCTTCGCTCAGCAGATGCAGGCTCCGCAGGGCGTCGATCAGCTGGTCCTTGGCGTTGCCGATGAAGGTGTTGGTGAGGAAGGCCGGCAGTCCGCCGAAGCCGTCGCGCAGGGTGTACAGAGGGACCCGGATGACCCCCATCACCTGTGGGCACATTCGGGGGGAAAGGAAGAACAAGGGTGAGGGAGGCTTTTGGCAGGGTCTTCCGGGCACCCAACGGGATCACACCGCAAATCCACCCCCTCGCTTAACATCCCTGAGCCTCACGGACGGTTCTGGTCGCCATATTATAAAATGGATATAGAGGCACTGGAGAAGGTGCATGATACCAGAACTGAGAGGATATAACCTATCAGGAAAGACTGAACAGGCTGGAGCTCTTTTCTCTAGAAAATATAAGGCCGAGGGGTGACCTGATAGAGGTCTTTAAAATTATGAAGGGGTTTCATAGAAACATAGAAGATAGGAGCAGGAGTAGGCCATTCGGCCCCTCGAGCCTGCTCCGCCATTCAATGAGATCATGGCTGATCATCCAAACTCAGTACCCTGTCCCTGCCTTCTCTCCATATCCCTTGATCCCTTTAGTTTTAAAGAAATATATCTAACTCATTCTTGAATATATTTAATGAATTGGCCTCTACTGCCTTCTGTGGTAGAGAATTCCACAGGTTCACCACTCTCTGGGTGAAGAAATTCCTCCTCATCTCAGTCCTAAATGGCTTACCCCTTATCCTTAGACTATGACCCCTGGTTCTGGACTCTCCGACCATCGGGAACATCCTTCCTGCATCTAGTCTGTCTAGTCCTGTTAGAATTTTATAAGTTTCAATGAGATCCCCTCTCATTCTTCTATACTCCAGCGAGTATAAGCCCAATCGACCCAATCTCTCCTCATACGCCATTCCTGCCATCCCAGGTATCAGCCTGGTGAATCTTCGCTGCACTCCCTCCATGGCAAGAACATCCTTCCTCAGATAAGGCAACCAAAACTGCACACAGTACTCAAGATGTGGTCTCACCAAGGCCCTGTACAACTGTTTCGATAGGGTAGATGTAGAGAAGATGTTTCCACTTGTGGGGGAGACCAGAACTAGGGGCCATCAATATAAGACAGTCACTAATAAATCCAATGGGGAATTCAGGAGAAACTTCTTTACCCAGAGAGTGGTGAGAATGTGGAACTCGCTCCCACAGGGAGTGGTCGAGGCGAATAGCGTCGATGCATTTACGGAGGAAGCTAGATAAACACATGAGGGAGAAAGGAATAGAAGGAGATGGTGATGGGGTGAGATGAAGAGGGTGGGAGGAGGCTGGTGTGGAGCAGAAACACCAGCACGGAGCAGAGGGGCCGAACGGCCTGTTTCTGGGCTGTAAATTCCATGTAACTCGCTGTGGGGAGTGGAGGCTGGGGTGGGGGGGGGGGGGGGGGGAGGAAAAATTAAATTAAATTGGGCAGGGGCGGGGGCCGATAGCCCCTTCCCCCGATCTCAGGCACAGGTAGAAGCCTGGGTCACTCACCTGCACCCTATGACATAGAAACTAGGTGTAGGTGAGTATGTGATATAAAGAACAGACAGACACTGGTTTCAGTTCCTCACTCCCAGGATGAGCTTGTATCCCGGCGAATCCCAGTCTGTGCCCTCCATTTATTTGGGAGTGAGACGAGAGGCTGGGGGCGAGAGAGACCGGGAGCGAGAGAGACTGGGAGCGAGAGAGAGACAGGGAGCGAGAGAGAGACAGGGAGCGAGAGAGAGACAGGGAGCGAGAGAGAGACAGGGAGCGAGAGAGACAGGGAGCGAGAGAGAGACAGGGAGCGAGAGAGAGACAGGGAGTTAGAGAGAGACACACACACAAAAAGGCATGTTACAAGCAGCAACACATTTTGAGGGTACGGTCGTGCGACTGCACGAGTTATAAATGGAAAGTCTTGCATTTCTCCGGCGCCTTTCACCACCTCAGGACATCCCAAAGCGCTTCACAGCCAGTTAAATATTTTGAAGTGTCGTCACTGTTGTAATGTAGGAAATGAGGCAGCTAATTTGCACACAGCAAGCTCCCAAAAACAGCAATGTGGTAGTGACCAGATCATCTGGTTTAGTGCTGTTGGTTGAGGGAACCCTCATCCCTGCCTTTGTCCCCTCCAGACTTGACTATTCCAACGCTCTCCTGGCCGGCCTCCCACATTCCACCCTCCGTAAACTTGAGGTGATCCAAAACTCAGCTGCCCCCCGTGTCCTAACTCGCACCAAGTCCCGTTCACCCATCGCCCCCTGTGCTCGCTGACCTACACTGGCTCCCGGTTAAGCAGCACCTCGATTTCAAAATTCTCATCCTTGTTTTCAAATTCCTCCATGGCCTCCTCGCCCCTCCCTATCTCTGTAACCTCCTCCAGCCCCACAACCCCCCTGAGATATCTGCGCTCCTCTAATTCTGCCCTCTTGAGCATCCCTGATTATAATCGCTCAACCATTGGCGGCCGTGCCTTCTGTTGCCTGGGCCCTAAGCTCTGGAATTCCCTGCCTAAACCTCTCCGCCTCGCTACCTCTCGCTCCTCCTTTAAGACGCTCCTTAAAACCGACCTCTTTGACCAAGCCTTTGGTCACCTGCCCCAATTTCTTATGTGGCTCAGTGTCAAATTTTAATCTTCTAACACTCCGGTGAAGCGCCTTGGGAGGTTTTACTACGTTAAGAGGGGGGCCTCAGGTTTAACGTCTCATCCCGAAAGACGGCACCTCCGACAGTGCGGCCCTCCCTCAGTACCGCCCCTCCCACAGTGCGGCGCTCCCTCAGTACCGTCCCTCCGACAGTGCGGCGCTCCCTCAGCACTGCCCCTCCGACAGTGCGGCGCTCCCTCAGCACTGCCCCTCCGACAGTGCGGCGCTCCCTCAGTACCGCCCCTCCCACAGTGCGGCGCTCCCTCAGTACCGTCCCTCCGACAGTGCGGCGCTCCCTCAGTACTGCCCCTCCGACAGTGCGGCGCTCCCTCAGTACCGTCCCTCCGACAGTGCGGCGCTCCCTCAGTACCGCCCCTCCGACAGTGCGGTGCTCCCTCAGTACTGCCCCTCCGACAGTGCGGCGCTCCCTCAGTACCGCCCCTCCGACAGTGCGGCGCTCCCTCAGTACCGCCCCTCCGACAGTGCGGCGCTCCCTCAGTAATACCCCTCCGACAGTGCGGCGCTCCCTCAGTACCGCCCCTCCGACAGTGCGGCGTTCCCTCAGTACCGCCCCTCCGACAGTGCGGCGCTCCCTCAGTAATACCCCTCCGACAGGGTGGTTGACTCTTAACTGCCTACCGGCGCACCGTGGCTGCAGTGTGCACCATCTACAAGATGCCCTGCAGCAACTCGCCAAGGCTTCTCCGGCAGCACCTCCCAAACCCGCGACCTCTTCCACCTAGAAGGACAAGGGCAGCAGGCGCCTGGGAACACCACCACCTCCAAGTTCCCCTCCAAGTCACACACACAATCCCGATTTGGAAATATCTCGGCCGTTCCTTCATCGTCGCTGGATCAAAATCCTGGAACTCCCTCCCTAGCAGCGCTGTGGGAGCACCTTCACCACACGGACTGCAGCGGTTCAAGGCAGCGGCTCACCACCACCTTCTCGAGGGCAATTAGGGGATGGGCAATAAATGCTGGCCTTACCAGCGACGCCCACATCCCAGGAATGAATTCAATAATGGCGGGGCTCAGATCGCTGCTGGCCTGGCCGCCTTGCTGTGTGATAGTGTGCAGCTCGTTTGGAGTCGAGGTGTGAGTTTATTCCCCAGTGACTCAATCGTACTGCAGTGCGAGCCATGTGCGGAGCAGCACTGCAGTGTGAATCACCTGCTGCCACCTCTCCAGTTCTACCAGGGAACTGGCAGGATATTATTCTCACTGAATATATTAAAAGCACCGACTGTTCCAAGTCACTAACACAGGGAGGAGGTGGGGGGGGGGGGGGGAGTCGAGTGGTGTGGGGCCTTAGCACCCCTGGGTGAGGCAGCAAAAACCAAACAAATCAGCCCGGGATCCTGCTGTTCATAGAATCTCCCCGCACAGGAGGAGGCCGTTCGGCCCATCGTGCCTGTGCCGGCTCTTTGAACGAGCTCTCCAATCAGTCCCACTCCCCCTGCTCTTTCCCCACAGCCCGGCACATTTTTCCCCTTCAAGTATTTCTCCAATTCCCCTTTTGAAAGTTACTATTGAATCTGCTCCCACCGCCCTTTCAGGCAGCGCGTTCCAGATCACAACAACTCGCTGCGTAAAAAACACTCCCCTCATCTCCCCCTCTGGTTCTTTTACCGATTATCTTCAATCTGTGTCCTCTGGTTACCCACCCTCCTGCCACTGGAAACACTTTCTCCTTATTTACTCCATCAAAACTCTTCATGATTTTGAACACCTCCATTAAATCTCCCCTTAACCTTCTCTGCTCTAAGGAGAACAACCCCAGCTTCTCCAGTCTCTCCACATCACTGAAGTCCCTCATCCCTGGTACCATTCTGGTCAATCTCCCCTTAACCTTCTCTGCTCCAAGGAGAACAACCCCAGCTTCTCCAGTCTCTCCACATCACTGAAGTAAATGTGGTCCATCAGTGTCCAGTGACCCCTGCTGGAGACTCTCACAGTCGAGAATCAGACGAAGGAGAGATAGGGAGGGGCCCCGAGGAGCCCCGTGGAACAGAACAGCAGGTCGCGGAGAGGGAGTGGGGGATTGGGGTCCTGGAACTGGAGCCCACCGCCTCATTGCTGCTTCAGAATAGATTACACAGCCTGCCATCCGACACAATCTGACACCCATCTCAGCGCCATCACCAAGGCCTACTCCCACCTCCGTAACATCGCCCGTCTCCACCCGGTCTCAGCTCACCTGCTGCTGAAACCCTCATCCCTACCTTCTTTACCTCTCGACTTGACTATTCCAACGCACTCCTGGCTGGTCTCCCACCCTCCAGAAACTTGAACTCATCCAAAACTCGGCTGCCCCGTGTCCTAACTCGGCCCCGATCACCCCCTGTGCTCGCCGACCTCCACTGGCTCCCGGTTAAGTAACGCCTCGATTTCAAAACCCTCCGTGGCCTCCTCGCCCCTCCCTCTCGCTCTAACCTCCTCCAGCTCCTACAACCCTCCCAGATCTCCACGCTCCTCCAATTCTGGCCTCTCGCGCATTCCCCCCCGATTTCCATCACTCCGCCACTGGCGACCGCGCCAGGGCCCCCAAGCTCTGGAATTCCCTCCCTAAATCTCTCCGCCTCTCTCTCCTCCTTTAAGACGCTCCTTAAAACCTGCCTCTTTGACTAAGCTTTTGGTCACCTGTCCCTAATATCTCATGTGGCTCGGTGTTTGATTTACGCTCCTGTGAAGCGCCTTGGGACGTCTTATTGCGTTAAAGGCGCCAGATAAGTGTGAGTTGGTGTGGGTTCAGCTCTCTCTCTCCTACCTCACGCCCGTGGTCTTTCGCCTGCACAGCAGACAGTTCCACCTTGCGCAGCTCGTCCAGTGAGATCCGCTTGGTGTAGAAGTGCGCCACCACCTTCTGCGGCAGCGCCTCGGTGGCATGGGAGCTGGCGTAGTCGTCCTCCGTGATGCGCAGCCACTTGGGCTCGCAGCCCAGCTCCTCCGACAGCTCGCGGTTCAGGCCCTCCTCCAGGGAGCCGTCCCGCGGGTCCACGAACCCGCCGGGGAAGCCAATCTTCCCGTCAAATCGCATCTGCATCTGGGGAGGGAGGGAGAGAGAGAAGTGACGGCGACGGGCTGGCGAGAAGCGACTGGCGGCTCCACCCGCATTCACCTGTGGGACCCGGAGCCCAGACTGAGGTGCCAGACTGCAGGCGGCAATCAGCGGGCATCGGGCAGTCTGACCCTCGCTCCGAGAGTGTCCAGCACTCCCCTCAGCATTCCCCCCCAATCACAGTACTCTCTCTCCTCGGTATTTACCCCCCATAGTATTTACAACCCCTTCCCCCGGGTATTTACACCCACTCCCTCCCTGGGTATTTACCCCCTCTTAACCCCAGGTATTTCACAACCTGTCCCGTCCCGGGCATTTATCCCCTCTCCCCGAGTACTTACCTCCCTCACCACGTCCCCCCCCGGGTATTTACCTCATCCACCCCTCAGTAATTACCGCCCCCACCACCTTCAGTATTTCCCGACTCCCTCTAGGGTATTGACCGGCTCAGTGTGTCGCATTCTATTCCCCGGCGATTTAACCTCTCACCCTGGGATTCACCCCCTGACCCTGGGGATTTACCCCAGGGGATTGCCCCCTGACCCCGGGGGGATTCCCCTTGACCCCGGGGGGTTGCCCCCTGTCCACAGGGGGTTGCCCTCTGACCCCGGTGATTGACCAGTGACCCCAGGAGTTGTCCTTAACCCCTGCGGATTGTCCCCTAACCCTGGGGACTTGCCCCCTGACCCCAGAAGTTGCCCCCTGACCCCCAGGGTTGCCCACTAACCCCAGGCGTTGCCCCCTGACCCTGGGAGTTGCCCCCTGACCCCCAGGGTTGCCCCCTGACCCCGGGAGTTGCTCCCTGACCCCCAGGGTTGCCCACTGACCCCCAGGGTTGCCTCCTGGAGTTGCCCCCTGACCCCCAGGGTTGCCCCCTGACCCCGGGAGTTGCTCCCTGACCCCCACGGTTGCCCACTGACCCCCAGGGTTGCCTCCTGGAGTTGCCCCCTGACCCCCAGGGTTGCCCCCTGACCCCCCAGGGTTGCCCCCTGACCCACCAGCAGCGCCTGCCTGAGGGGGATGCGGCCGAAGAGCCGGCCCGGCTCGGCCGCGAACAGCAGGACGTGGCAGGCGTGCTTGTAGCCGGCCAGCGAGCGCGAGTCCCGCCGCGACACGGCGCGGTAGCCCGGCTCCGACATCGTCCCACAGCTGACAACCGTCCCCGGCACCACCGCCGCCTCTCCTCAGCCTCGCTCGGCGCCCACCGACTGACGGACGCCGCTCCAGGCTCGGCCTCCCGCTCCCGCACAGCCAATCAGCGCCCGCCTCCTACCCCCGCACAGCCAATCAAAGAGAGTAGTTCCCACACACAGCCAATCAGCGCCCGTCTCCCGCTCAGCCAATCAAAGAGAGCAGCTCACACACACACAGCCAATCAGCGCCCGCCTCCCCCTCCCGCACAGCCAATCAACACCGGCCCTAAGTCCCGTGCGCGCGAGCTCACACACACACACACACACACACACAGCCAATCAACACCGGCCTCCCGCCTCCCACAGCCAATCACTAACCTCGCCCCGTCTCACGCCCCCGGATGGGGGGGGGGGGGGCGGGGGGCCACGTGGTGAGGGAGCGCTGCCTGACAGTGAACAAAGAGCCAATCAGGAACCGAGTCCTGCCGCCCCGCGCTGGAGGCCGGCCAATCAAATCGAGGCACCTCAACATCAACACTCCCTCCATCCCCCTCACTCCCAGTGAGAGGGACAACACTCAGCCCCTCAACATCAACACTCCCTCCATCTCCCTCACTCCCACAACACTCAGCCCCTCAACATCAACACTCCCTCCATCTCCCTCACTCCCAGTGAGAGGGGCAACACTCAGCCCCTCAACACTCCCTCCATCTCCCTCACTCCCACAACACTCAGCCCCTCAACATCAACACTCCCTCCATCTCCCTCACTCCCAGTGAGAGAGACAACACTCAGCCCCTCAACATCAACACTCCCTCCATCTCCCTCACTCCCAGTGAGAGGGGCAACACTCAGCCCCTCAACATCAACACTCCCTCCATCTCCCTCACTCCCAGTGAGAGAGACAACACTCAGCCCCTCAACATCAACACTCCCTCCATCTCCCTCACTCCCAGTGAGAGGGACAACACTCAGCCCCTCAACATCAACACTCCCTCCATCTCCCTCACTCCCAGTGAGAGAGACAACACTCAGCCCCTCAACATCAACACTCCCTCCATCTCCCTCACTCCCAGTGAGAGAGACAACACTCAGCCCCTCAACATCAACACTCCCTCCATCTCCCTCACTCCCACAACAGCCCCTCAACATCAGCACTCCCTCCATCTCCCTCACTCCCACAACACTCAGCCCCTCAACACTCCCTCCATCTCCCTCACTCCCAGGGAGAGGGGCTACACTCAGCCCCTCAACATCAACACTCCCTCCATCTCCCTCACTCCCAGTGAGAGGGGCAACACTCAGCCCCTCAACATCAACACTCCCTCCATCTCCCTCACTCCCACAACACTCAGCCCCTCAACATCAACACTCCCTCCATCTCCCTCACTCCCACAACACTCAGTCCCTCAACATCAACACTCCCTCCATCTCCCTCACTCCCAGTGAGAGGGACAACACTCAGCCCCTCAACACTCCCTCCATCTCCCTCACTCCCAGTGAGAGGGGCAACACTCAGCCCCTCAACATCAACACTCCCTCCATCTCCCTCACTCCCACAACACTCAGCCCCTCACATCAACACTCCCTCCATCTCCCTCACTCCCAGTGAGAGGGGCAACACTCAGCCCCTCAACATCAACACTCCCTCCATCCCCCTCACTCCCAGTGAGAGGGGCAACACTCAGCCCCTCAACATCAACACTCCCTCCATCTCCCTCACTCCCACAACACTCAGCCCCTCAACATCAACACTCCCTCCATCTCCCTCACTCCCAGTGAGAGGGGCAACACTCAGCCCCTCAACACTCCCTCCATCTCCCTCACTCCCAGTGAGAGAGACAACACTCAGCCCCTCAACATCAACACTCCCTCCATCTCCCTCACTCCCAGTGAGAGGGGCAACACTCAGCCCCTCAACATCAACACTCCCTCCATCTCCCTCACTCCCAGTGAGAGGGGCAACACTCAGCCCCTCAACATCAACACTCCCTCCATCTCCCTCACTCCCACAACAGCCCCTCAACATCAACACTCCCTCCATCTCCCTCACTCCCACAACTCAGCCCCTCAACATCAACACTCCCTCCATCTCCCTCACTCCCACAACACTCAGCCCCTCAACACTCCCTCCATCTCCCTCACTCCCAGGGAGAGGGGCAACACTCAGCCCCTCAACATCAACACTCCCTCCATCTCCCTCACTCCCACAACACTCAGCCCCTCAACATCAACACTCCCTCCATCTCCCTCACTCCCACAACACTCAGCCCCTCAACATCAACACTCCCTCCATCTCCCTCACTCCCACAACACTCAGCCCCTCAACATCAACACTCCCTCCATCTCCCTCACTCCCACAACACTCAGTCCCTCAACATCAACACTCCCTCCATCTCCCTCACTCCCAGTGAGAGGGACAACACTCAGCCCCTCAACACTCCCTCCATCTCCCTCACTCCCAGTGAGAGGGGCAACACTCAGCCCCTCAACATCAACACTCCCTCCATCTCCCTCACTCCCACAACACTCAGCCCCTCAACATCAACACTCCCTCCATCTCCCTCACTCCCAGTGAGAGGGGCAACACTCAGCCCCTCAACATCAACACTCCCTCCATCTCCCTCACTCCCACAACACTCAGCCCCTCAACATCAACACTCCCTCCATCTCCCTCACTCCCAGTGAGAGGGACAACACTCAGCCCCTCAACACTCCCTCCATCTCCCTCACTCCCAGTGAGAGAGACAACACTCAGCCCCTCAACATCAACACTCCATCCATCTCCCTCACTCCCAGTGAGAGGGGCATCACTCAGCCCCTCAACATCAACACTCCCTCCATCTCCCTCACTCCCAGTGAGAGCGACAACACTCAGCCCCTCAACACTCCCTCCAGCTCCCTCAGTCCCAGTGAGAGGGGCAACACTCAGCCCCTCAACATCAACACTCCCTCCATCTCCCTCACTCCCACAACACTCAGCCCCTCAACATCAACACTCCCTCCATCTCCCTCACTGCCACAACAGCCCCTCAACATCAACACTCCCTCCATCTCCCTCACTCCCACAACACTCAGCCCCTCAACATCAACACTCCCTCCATCTCCCTCACTCCCAGTGAGAGGGGCAACACTCAGCCCCTCAACACTCCCTCCATCTCCCTCACTCCCACAACTCAGCCCCTCAGCATCAACACTCCCTCCATCTCCCTCACTCCCACAACACTCAGCCCCTCAACATCAACACTCCCTCCATCTCCCTCACTCCCAGTGAGAGGGGCAACACTCAGCCCCTCAACACTCCCTCCATCTCCCTCACTCCCAGGGAGAGGGGCAACACTCAGCCCCTCAACATCAACACTCCCTCCATCTCCCTCACTCCCAGTGAGAGGGACAACACTCAGCCCCTCAACACTCCCTCCATCTCCCTCACTCCCAGTGAGAGAGACAACACTCAGCCCCTCAACATCAACACTCCGTCCATCTCCCTCACTCCCAGTGAGAGGGGCAACACTCAGCCCCTCAACACCAACACTCCCTCCATCTCCCTCACTCCCACAACACTCAGCCCCTCAATATCAACACTCCCTCCATCTCCCTCACTCCCAGTGAGAGGGACAACACTCAGCCCCTCAACACTCCCTCCATCTCCCTCACTCCCAGTGAGAGAGACAACACTCAGCCCCTCAACATCAACACTCCCTCCATTTCCCTCACTCCCACAACACTCAGCCCCTCAACATCAACACTCCGTCCATCTCCCTCACTCCCAGTGAGAGGGGCAACACTCAGCCCCTCAACATCAACACTCCCTCCATCTCCCTCACTCCCTCAACACTCAGCCCCTCAACATCAACACTCCCTCCATCTCCCTCACTCCCACAACACTCAGCCCCTCAACATCAACACTCCCTCCATCTCCCTCACTCCCACAACACTCAGCCCCTCAACATCAACACTCCCTCCATCTCCCTCACTCCCACAACACTCAGCCCCTCAACATCAACACTCCCTCCATCTCCCTCACTCCCACAACTCAGCCCCTCAACATCAACACTCCCTCCATCTCCCTCACTCCCAGTGAGAGGGGCAACACTCAGCCCCTCAACACTCCCTCCATCTCCCTCACTCCCACAACTCAGCCCCTCAACATCAACACTCCCTCCATCTCCCTTACTCCCACAACACTCAGCCCCTCAACATCAACACTCCCTCCATCTCTCTCACTCCCACAACACTCAGCCCCTCAACATCAACACTCCCTCCATCTCCCTCACTCCCAGTGAGAGGGGCAACACTCAGCCCCTCAACACTCCCTCCATCTCCCTCACTCCCAGGGAGAGGGGCAACACTCAGCCCCTCAACATCAACACTCCCTCCATCCCCCTCACTCCCAGTGAGAGGGGCAACGCTCAGCCCCTCAACACTCCCTCCATTCCCCATCCATCCCTCCATTCCCTCATTCTCCCACTCCATCTCTCCCTCCCTCCACTCCCCATCTCTCCATTCTCACTCCATCCCTCCATTCTCTCACTCCATCCCTCCATTCTCACTCCATTCCTCTATTCTCTCACTCAATCTCTCCCTCCCTCCACTCCCCATCCCTCCATCTCTCCCTCCATTCTCACTCCCTCCACTCCCCATCTCAATTCTCTCACTCCATCCCTCCATTCTCTCACTCCCTCCCTCCATTCTCACTCCCCATCTCCATCCCTCCATTCTCACTCCCTCCTTCCACTCATCTCCATCCCTTCATTCTTTCCCTCCCTCCACGCCCCTATCCCTCCATTCTCTCACTCCATCTCTCCCTCCCTCTCCATTTTCTCCCTCCCTCCATTCTCCACTCCTTCCAGCCAGCCATATCTCCAGCCCTTCCTCCATCCATCTCTCCAAATGTTGTAACGTAGGAAACACAGCAGCCAAATTGCGCACAGCAAGCTCCCACAAACAGCAATGTGATAAATATCCAGATCATGTTATACTGATGTTGATTGAGGG
>JASTWF010000303.1:251056-290606 GCA_030390025.1 Squalus acanthias | reverse complement strand
GTGTGTGTGTGAGTGAGTGTGTGTGAGTGTGTGTGTGTGAGTGTGTGTGTGTGTGTGATGTGTGTGAGTGTGTGTGTGTGAGTGTGTGTGTGAGTGTGAGTGTGTGTGTGTGAGTGAGTGTGTGAGTGTGTGTGAGAGTGTGTGTGTGTGAGAGTGTGTGAGTGTGTGTGAGTGTGTGTGTGTGTGAGTGTGTGTGTGAGTGTGTGAGTGAGTGTGTGAGTGTGTGTGAGTGTGTGTGTGTGAGTGTGTGTGAGTGTGTGTGTGTGTATGTGTGTGTGTGAGTGAGTGTGTGTGTGAGAGTGTGTGAGTGTGTGTGTGAGTGTGAGAGTGTGTGAGTGTGAGTGTGAGTGTGTGTGTGTGAGTGAGTGTGAGTGTGAGTGTGAGAGTGTGTGTGAGTGTGTGTGAGTGAGTGTGAGTGTGTGAGTTTGTGAGTGAGTGTGAGTGTGAGTGTGAGAGTGTGAGTTTGTGAGTGTGTGAGTGAGTGTGAGTGTGTGTGTGAGTGTGTGAGTGTGTGTGTGTGTGAGAGTGTGTGAGTGTGAGTGTGTGAGTGAGTGTGTGTGTGAGAGTGTGTGAGTGTGAGTGTGAGAGTGTGTGTGAGTGTGAGTGTGTGTGTGTGTGAGTGAGTGTGAGTGTGTGAGTGAGTGTGAGTGTGAGTGTGAGTGTGTGTGAGTGTGAGTGTGAGAGTGTGTGTGAGTGAGTGTGTGTGTGAGTGAGTGTGAGTGTGTGAGTGAGTGTGAGTGTGAGTGTGAGAGTGTGTGTGAGTGTGAGTGTGTGAGTGTGTGAGTGTGAGTGAGTGTGAGTGTGAGTGTGAGAGTGTAAGTGTGTGTGAGTGTGTGTGTGTGAGTGTGTGAGTGTGTGTGAGAGTGTGTGAGTGAGTGTGAGAGTGTGAGTGTGTGAGTGAGTGTGTGTGTGTGTGTGTGTGTGTCAGTGTGTGAGTGTGTGTGAGTGTGTGAGTGAGTGTGTGTGTGTGTGTGTGTCAGTGTGTGAGTGTGTGAGAGTGTGTGAGTGAGTGTGTGTGTGTGTGTGTGTCAGTGTGTGAGTGTGTGAGAGTGTGTGTGTGTCCTCAGATCGTTGCCTTGTTCTGATACTGTTGGTTTCGACCGTAAGAGCTCCCGCTGCCCCAGAATGACCCCCTTGCTCCTTCCCCTTTCACTCTGAGCTGACATAGTGACTGCTGCGGGGGAACATCATTCAGACACCAACGTCTGCGTTACTGAGCCGGTCACACCAGCAAATAGGAAAGAAAGGACCTTCACTTCTACTGCCCCTCCGACAGTGCGGCGCTCCCTCAGTACCGCCCCTCCGACAGTGCGGCGCTCCCTCAGTACCGCCCCTCCGACAGTGCGGCGCTCCCTCAGTACCGCCCCTCCGACAGTGCGGCGCTCCCTCAGTACCGCCCCTCCGACAGTGCGGCTCTCCCTCAGTACCGCCCTTCTGACAGTGCGGCGCTCCCTCAGTACTGCCCCTCCGACAGTGCGGCACTCCCTCAGTACTGCCCCTCCGACAGTGCGGCGCTCCCTCAGTACCGCCTCTCCAACAGTGCGGCGCTCCCTCAGTACCGCCCCTCCGACAGTGCGGCGCTCCCTCAGTACCGCCCCTCCGACAGTGCGGCGCTCCCTCAGTACCGCCCCTCCGACAGTGCGGCGCTCCCTCAGTACCGCCCCTCCGACAGTGCGGCGCTCCCTCAGTACCGCCCCTCCGACAGTGCGGCGCTCCCTCAGTACCGCCCCTCCGACAGTGCGGCGCTCCCTCAGTACCGCCCCTCCGACAGTGCGGCGCTCCCTCAGTACCGCCCCTCCGACAGTGCGGCGCTCCCTCAGTACCGCCCCTCCGACAGTGCGGCGCTCCCTCAGTACCGCCCCTCCGACAGTGCGGCGCTCCCTCAGTACCGCCCCTCCGACAGTGCGGCGCTCCCTCAGTACCGCCCCTCCGACAGTGCGGCGCTCCCTCAGTACCGCCCCTCCGACAGTGCGGCGCTCCCTCAGTACCGCCCCTCCGACAGTGCGGCGCTCCCTCAGTACTGCACTGGGAGTGCCGGCCTGGATTATGAGCTTGAGCCTCTGGAATGGGACTTGAACCCCACCAAAATCACCAGATGGCACCCTTTTAAGGAGGCCATTCGGTCCATCGTGCCTGTGCCGGCTCTTTGAACGAGCTCTCCAATCAGTCCCACTCCCCCCCTGCTCTTTCCCCACAGCCCTGCACATTTTTCCCCTTCAAGTATTTCTCCAATTCCCCTTTTGAAAGTTACTATTGAATCTGCTCCCACCGCCCTTTCAGGCAGCGCGTTCCAGATCACAACAACTCGCTGCGTAAAAAACATTCTCCTCATCTCCCCCTCTGGTTCTTTTACCGATTATCTTCAATCTGTGTCCTCTGGTTACCGACCCTCCTGCCACTGGAAACACTTTCTCCTTATTTACTCCATCAAAACCCTTCATGATTTTGAACGCCTCTATTAAATCTCCCCTTAACCTTCTCCGCTCGAAGGAGAACGATCCCAGCTTCTCCAGTCTCTCCACATCACTGAAGTCCCTCATCCCTGGTACCATTCTGGTCAATCTCCCCTTAACCTTCTCTGCTGTGAGGAGAACAATCCCAGCTTTTCCAAAGTGTGGATATACCGAGGCCATGGCAGCCTGGGCCTGCCAAGCGCAGACAGGAAGTGGTTGGAGAGGAAGTGGCTGCTCAGTTACTAATAGCAGCAGCTCCTGCTTCAAGATTGCCTGCAGAGGAAGCTTGAAAATCTCTCGACTCGGGCCTGTTAATAATGCAGGAACTCGCGTTTCTCCAGCACCTTTCTCCACCGCAGGCCGTCCCGAAGCACTTTACCGGCAATGATGTCCTTTTTTTTGAAGTGTGGTCGCTGTTGTAATGTTGGAAACGCGGCAGCCAATTTGCGCACAGCAAGCTCCCACAAACAGCAATAAGAACATAAGAATTAGGAGCAGGAATAGGCCATTCGGCTTCTCGAGCCTGCTCCGCCATTCAATAAGATCATGGTTGATCTGATCTTGGCCTCAACGCCACGTTCCCGCCCGCTCCCCATAACCCTTGACTCCCCTGTAGTTCAAATATCTGTCTATCTCCACCTTAAATATATTCAATGACTCCGCCTCCACAGCTCTCTGGGGTAGAGAATTCCAAAGATTCACCACCCTCTGAGAGAAGAAATTCCTCCTCATCTCCGTCTTAAATGGGCGACCCCTTATCCTGAAACTGTGCCCCCCTAGTTCTAGATTCCCCCACGAGAGGAAACATCCTCTCTGCATCTACCCTGTCAAGCCCCCTCAGAATCTTATATGTTTCAATAAGATCACCTCTCATTCTTCTAAACTCCAGAGAGTATAGGCCCAACCTGCTCAACCTTTCCTCATAAGACAGCCCCTTCATCTCAGGAATTAACCGAGTGAATCGTCTCTGAACTGCCTCCAATGTTTGTGATAACGACCAGGTCATCTGTTTTTATTTATGGGGGCTTCTATTAATGTCAGTGCCCCCCGGGGTTCGGGGAGGGCTCCGGCTGGAATGTGGGGGGGGGGGAACGTTGTGTGTCTGTGGTTGCCGGGCGATGACAGGGTGCTGACTGTCACTATGGTAATGGGACAGGTAAAGAAACAAACGGGAATGGTTGCTTTTTTGCACGGGCCCGACTGTACCAGACGGGAGTGAATCGTTCGCTTTTACCCTGCCATGTGCTGTACATGTACAGGAGCTGAGACTGAGACACACACGGTCCGTACAGGAGCTGACACTGAGACACACACACTGACCGTACAGGAGCTGACACCGAGACACACACACGGGCCGGACAGGAGCTGACACTGAGACACACACGGGCCGTACAGGAGCCGACACTGAGACACACATGGGCCGTACAGGAGCTGACACTGAGACACACACACGGGCCGTACAGGAGCTGACACTGAGACACACACACTGACCGTACAGGAGCCGACACTGAGACACACACACGGGCCGTACATGAGTTGACACTGAGACACACACACGGGCCGTACAGGAGCTGACACTGAGACATACACACGGGCCGTACAGGAGTTGACACTGAGACACACACACAGGCCGCACAGGAGCTGACACTGAGACACACACACGGGCCGTAGAGGAGCTGACACCGAGACACACACACTGACCGTACAGGAGCTGACACTGAGACACACACACGGGCCGTACAGGAGCTGAGACTGAGACACACACACGGGCCGTACAGGAGCTGACACTGAGACACACATGGGCCGTACAGGAGCTGACAATGAGACACACACACGTGCCGTACAGGAGCTGACACCGAGACACACACACGGGCCGTACAGGAGCTGACACTGAGACACACACGGGCCGTACAGGAGCTGACACTGAGACACACACACGGGCCGTACAGGAGCTGACACTGAGATACACACATGGGCCGTACAGGAGCTGACACTGAGACACACACGGGCTGTACAGGAGCTGACACTGAGACACACACACTGACCGTACAGGAGCTGACACTGAGACACACACACGGGTCGTACAGGAGCTGAAACTGAGACACACACACGGGCCGTACAGGAGCTGACACTGAGACAGACACGGGCCGTACAGGAGCTGACACTGAGACGCACACACGGGCCGTACAGGAGCCGACACTGAGACACACACACGGGCTGTACAGGAGCTGACACTGAGACACACACACGGGCCGTACAGGAGCTGACACTGAGACACACACACGGGCCGTACAGGAGCTGACACTGAGACACACACACGGGCCGTACAGGAGCTGACACTGAGACACACACACGGGCCGTACAGGAGCTGACACTGAGACACACACACTGACCGTACTGGAGCTGACACTGAGACACACACACAGGTCGTACAGGAGCTGACACTGAGACACACACACGGGCTGTACAGGAGCTGACACTGAGACAGACACGGGCCGTACAGGAGCTGACACTGAGACACACACATGGGCCATACAGGAGCTGACACTGAGACACACACGGGTCGTACAGGAGCCGACACTGAGACACACACACGGGCCGTACAGGAGCTGACACTGAGACATACACGGGCCGTACAGGAGCCGACACTGAGACACACACACGGGCCGTACAGGAGCTGACACTGAGACACACACACTGACCGTACAGGAGCTGACACTGAGACACACACGGGCCGTACAGGAGCTGACACTGAGACACACACACGGGCCGTACAGGAGCTGACACTGAGACACACACACGGGCTGTACAGGAGCTGATACTGAGACAGACACGGGCCGTACAGGAGCTGATGCTGAGACACACACACGGGCCGTACAGGAGCTGACACTGAGACACACACACGGGCCGTACAGGAGCTGACATTGAGACACACACACTGACCATACAGGAGCTAAAACTGAGACACACACACGGGCTGTACAGGAGCTGACGCTGAGACACACACACGGGTCGTACAGGAGCTGACACTGAGACACACACACGGGCCGTACTGGAGCTGACACCGAGACACACACATGGGCCGTACAGGAGCTGATGCTGAGACACACACACGGGCCGTACAGGAGCTGACACTGAGACACACATGGGCCGTACAGGAGCTGACACTGAGACACACACACGGGCCGTACAGGAGCTGACACTGAGACACACACATGTGCCGTACAGGAGCTGACACTGAGACACACACACGTGCCGTACAGGAGCTGACACTAAGGCACACACACGGGCCGTACAGGAGCTGACACTGAGACACACACACGGTCCGTACAGGAGCTGACACTGAGACACACACACTGACCGTACAGGAGCTGACACTGAGACACACACACTGACCGTACAGGAGCTGACACTGAGACACACATGGGCCGTACAGCAGCTGACACTGAGACACACACACGTGCTGTACAGGAGCTGACACTAAGACACACACGGTCCGTACAGGAGCTGACACTGAGACACACACACGGGCCGTACAGGAGCTGACACTGAGACACACACACTGACAGTACAGGAGCTGACACTGAGACACACACACGGGTCGTACAGGAGCTGACACTGAGACACACACACTGACCGTACAGGAGCTGACACTGAGACAGACACACGGGCCGTACAGGAGCTGACACTGAGACACACATGGTCCGTACAGGAGCTGACACTGAGACACACACACTGACCGTACAGGAGCTGACACTAAGACACACACGGTCCGTACAGGAGCTGACACTGAGACAGACACACGGGTCGTACAGGAGCTGACACTGAGACACACACACTGACTGTACAGGAGCTGACACTGAGACACACACACTGACCGTACAGGAGCCGACACTGAGACAGACACGGGCCGTACAGGAGCTGACACTGAGACACACACACTGACCGTACAGGAGCTGACACTGAGACACACACACGGGCTGTACAGGAGCTGACACTGAGACAGACACGGGCCGTACAGGAGCTGACACTGAGACACACACACTGACCGTACAGGAGCTGACACTGAGACACACACACGGGCCGTACAGGAGCTGACACTGAGACATACACGGGCCGTACAGGAGCTGACACTGAGACACACACACGGGCCGTACAGGAGCTGACACTGAGACACACACACTGACCGTACAGGAGCTGACACTGAGACACACACACGGGCCGTACAGGAGCTGACACTGAGACACACACACGGGCCGTACAGGAGCTGACACTGAGACACACACACTGACCGTACAGGAGCCGACACACACACAGACACACACGGGCCGTACAGGAGCTGACACTAAGACACACACTGACCGTACAGGAGCTGACACTGAGACACACACACTGACCGTACAGGAGCTGACACTGAGACACACACGGGCCGTACAGGAGCTGACACTGAGACACACACACGGGCCGTACAGGAGCTGACACTGAGACACACACACTGACCGTACAGGAGCTGACACTGAGAAACACACACGGGCTGTACAGGAGCTGACACTGAGACACACACGGTCCGAACAGGAGCTGACACTGAGACACACACACTGACCGTACAGGAGCTGACACTAAGACACACACGGTCCGTACAGGAGCTGACACTGAGACACACATACTGACTGTACAGGAGCTGACACTGAGACACACACGGGCCGTACAGGAGCTGACACTGAGACACACACGGGCCGTACAGGAGCTGACACCGAGACACAGACACGGGCCGTACAGGAGCTGACACTGAGACACACACACTGACCGTACAGGAGCTGTCACTGAGACACACACGGGCCGTACAGGAGCTGACACTGAGACACACACACTGACCGTACAGGAGCTGACACTGAGACACACACACTGACCGTACAGGAGCTGACACTGAGACACACACGGGCCGTACAGGAGCTGACACTGAGACACACACACGGGCCGTACTGGAGCTGACACTGAGACACACACATGGGCCGTACAGGAGCTGATGCTGAGACACACACACGGGCCGTACAGGAGCTGACACTGAGACACACATGGGCCGTACAGGAGCTGACACTGAGACACACACACGGGCCGTACAGGAGCTGACACTGAGACACACACATGTGCCGTACAGGAGCTGACACTGAGACACACACACGTGCCGTACAGGAGCTGACACTAAGACACACACACGGGCCGTACAGGAGCTGACACTGAGACACACACACGGTCCGTACAGGAGCTGACACTGAGACACAAACACTGACCGTACAGGAGCTGACACTGAGACACACACACTGACCGTACAGGAGCTGACACTGAGACACACACACTGACCGTACAGGAGCTGACACTGAGACACACACGGGCCGTACAGGAGCTGACACTGAGACACACACACGTGCCGTACAGGAGCTGACACTGAGACACACACACGGGCCGTACAGGAGCTGACACTGAGACACACACACGGTCCGTACAGGAGCTGACACTGAGACACGCACACGGGTCGTACAGGAGCTGACACTGAGACACACACACTGACCGTACAGGAGCTGACACTGAGACAGACACACGGGCCGTACAGGAGCTGACACTGAGACACACACGGTCGGTACAGGAGCTGACACTGAGACACACACACTGACCGTACAGGAGCTGACACTAAGACACACACGGTCCGTACAGGAGCTGACACTGAGACACACACGGGCCGTACAGGAGCTGACACTGAGACACACACACGGGCCGTACAGGAGCTGACACTGAGACACACACACTGACTGTACAGGAGCTGACACTGAGACAGACACGGGCCGTACAGGAGCTGACACTGAGACACACACACTGACCGTACAGGAGCTGACACTGAGACACACACACTGACCGTACAGGAGCTGACACTGAGACACACACGGGCCGTACAGGAGCTGACACTGAGACACACACACGTGCCGTACAGGAGCTGACACTAAGACACACACGGTCCGTACAGGAGCTGACACTGAGACACACACACGGGCCGTACAGGAGCTGACACTGAGACACACACACTGACCGTACAGGAGCTGACACTGAGACACACACACGGGTCGTACAGGAGCTGACACTGAGACACACACACTGACCGTACAGGAGCTGACACTGAGACACACACACTGACCGTACAGGAGCTGACACTAAGACACACACGGGCCGTACAGGAGCTGACACTGAGACAGACACACGGGCCGTACAGGAGCTGACACTGAGACACACACGGTCCGTACAGGAGCTGACACTGAGACACACACACTGACCGTACAGGAGCTGACACTAAGACACACACGGTCCGTACAGGAGCTGACACTGAGACAGACACACGGGTCGTACAGGAGCTGACACTGAGACACACACACTGACTGTACAGGAGCTGACACTGAGACACACACACTGACCTTACAGGAGCCGACACTGAGACAGACACGGGCCGTACAGGAGCTGACACTGAGACACACACACTGACCGTACAGGAGCTGACACTGAGACACACACACGGGCTGTACAGGAGCTGACACTGAGACACACACACTGACCGTACAGGAGCCGACACACACACAGACACACACGGGCCGTACAGGAGCTGACACTAAGACACACACTGACCGTTCAGGAGCTGACACTGAGACACACACACTGACCGTACAGGAGCTGACACTGAGACACACACGGGCCGTACAGGAGCTGACACTGAGACACACACGGGCCGTACAGGAGCTGACACCGAGACACAGACACGGGCCGTACAGGAGCTGACACTGAGACACACATGGGCCGTACAGGAGCTGACACTGAGACACACACACTGACCGTACAGGAGCTGACACTGAGACGCACACACGGGCTGTACAGGAGCTGACACTGAGACACACACACGGGCCGTACTGGAGCTGACACCGAGACACACACATGGGCCGTACAGGAGCTGATGCTGAGACACACACACGGGCCGTACAGGAGCTGACACTGAGACACACACACGGGCTGTACAGGAGCTGACACTGAGACACACACACGGGCCGTACAGGAGCTGACACTGAGACACACACACGGGCCGTACAGGAGCTGACACTGAGACACACACACTGACCGTACAGGAGCTGACACTGAGACACACACACGGGCTGTACAGGAGCTGACACTGAGACACACACGGACCGTACAGGAGCTGACACTGAGACACACACACTGACCGTACAGGAGCTGACACTGAGACACACACACGGGCCGTACAGGAGCTGACACTGAGACACACACACTGACTGTACAGGAGCTGACACTGAGACACACACACGGGCTGTACAGGAGCTGACACTGAGACACACACGGGCCGTACAGGAGCTGACACTGAGACACACACACGGACCGTACAGGAGCTGACACTGAGACACACACTGGCCGTACAGGAGCTGACACTGAGACACACACACGGGCCGTACTGGAGCTGACACTGAGACACACACATGGGCCGTACAGGAGCTGATGCTGAGACACACACACGGGCCGTACAGGAGCTGACACTGAGACACACATGGGCCGTACAGGAGCTGACACTGAGACACACACACGGGCCGTACAGGAGCTGACACTGAGACACACACATGTGCCGTACAGGAGCTGACACTGAGACACACACACGTGCCGTACAGGAGCTGACACTAAGACACACACACGGGCCGTACAGGAGCTGACACTGAGACACACACACTGACCGTACAGGAGCTGACACTGAGACACACACACTGACCGTACAGGAGCTGACACTGAGACACACACACTGACCGTACAGGAGCTGACACTGAGACACACACGGGCCGTACAGGAGCTGACACTGAGACACACACACGTGCCGTACAGGAGCTGACACTAAGACACACACGGTCCGTACAGGAGCTGACACTGAGACACACACACGGGCCGTACAGGAGCTGACACTGAGACACACACACTGACCGTACAGGAGCTGACACTGAGACACGCACACGGGTCGTACAGGAGCTGACACTGAGACACACACACTGGCCGTACAGGAGCTGACACTGAGACAGACACATGGGCCGTACAGGAGCTGACACTGAGACACACACGGTCCGTACAGGAGCTGACACTGAGACACACACACTGACCGTACAGGAGCTGACACTAAGACACACACGGTCCGTACAGGAGCTGACACTGAGACACACACGGGCCGTACAGGAGCTGACACTGAGACACACACACGGGCCGTACAGGAGCTGACACTGAGACACACACACTGACTGTACAGGAGCTGACACTGAGACAGACACGGGCCGTACAGGAGCTGACACTGAGACACACACACTGACCGTACAGGAGCTGACACTGAGACACACACACTGACCGTACAGGAGCTGACACTGAGACACACACGGGCCGTACAGGAGCTGACACTGAGACACACACACGTGCCGTACAGGAGCTGACACTAAGACACACATGGTCCGTACAGGAGCTGACACTGAGACACACACACGGGCCGTACAGGAGCTGACACTGAGACACACACACTGACCGTACAGGAGCTGACACTGAGACACACACACGGGTCGTACAGGAGCTGACACTGAGACACACACACTGACCGTACAGGAGCTGACACTGAGACAGACACACGGGCCGTACAGGAGCTGACACTGAGACACACACGGTCCGTACAGGAGCTGACACTGAGACACACACACTGACCGTACAGGAGCTGACACTAAGACACACACGGTCCGTACAGGAGCTGACACTGAGACAGACACACGGGTCGTACAGGAGCTGACACTGAGACACACACACTGACTGTACAGGAGCTGACACTGAGACACACACACTGACCGTACAGGAGCCGACACTGAGACAGACACGGGCCGTACAGGAGCTGACACTGAGACACACACACTGACCGTACAGGAGCTGACACTGAGACACACACACGGGCTGTACAGGAGCTGACACTGAGACAGACACGGGCCGTACAGTAGCTGACACTGAGACACACACACTGACCGTACAGGAGCTGACACTGAGACACACACACGGGCCGTACAGGAGCTGACACTGAGACACACACACGGGCCGTACAGGAGCCGACACTGAGACACACACACGGGCCGTACAGGAGCTGACACTGAGACACACACACTGACCGTACAGGAGCTGACACTGAGACACGCACACGGGTCGTACAGGAGCTGACACTGAGACACACACACTGACCGTACAGGAGCTGACACTGAGACAGACACACGGGCCGTACAGGAGCTGACACTGAGACACACACGGTCCGTACAGGAGCTGACACTGAGACACACACACTGACCGTACAGGAGCTGACACTAAGACACACACGGTCCGTACAGGAGCTGACACTGAGACACACACGGGCCGTACAGGAGCTGAAACTGAGACACACACACGGGCCGTACAGGAGCTGACACTGAGACACACACACTGACTGTACAGGAGCTGACACTGAGACAGACACGGGCCGTACAGGAGCTGACACTGAGACACACACACTGACCGTACAGGAGCTGACACTGAGACACACACACTGACCGTACAGGAGCTGACACTGAGACACACACGGGCCGTACAGGAGCTGACACTGAGACACACACACGTGCCGTACAGGAGCTGACACTAAGACACACACGGTCCGTACAGGAGCTGACACTGAGACACACACACGGGCCGTACAGGAGCTGACACTGAGACACACACACTGACCGTACAGGAGCTGACACTGAGACACACACACGGGTCGTACAGGAGCTGACACTGAGACACACACACTGACCGTACAGGAGCTGACACTGAGACAGACACACGGGCCGTACAGGAGCTGACACTGAGACACACACGGTCCGTACAGGAGCTGACACTGAGACACACACACTGACCGTACAGGAGCTGACACTAAGACACACACGGTCCGTACAGGAGCTGACACTGAGACAGACACACGGGTCGTACAGGAGCTGACACATGAGACACACACACGGTCCGTACAGGAGCTGACACTGAGACACACACACTGACCGTACAGGAGCTGACACTGAGACACACACACTGACCGTACAGGAGCTGACACTGAGACACACACACTGACCGTACAGGAGCTGACACTGAGACACACACGGGCCGTACAGGAGCTGACACTGAGACACACACACGTGCCGTACAGGAGCTGACACTAAGACACACACGGTCCGTACAGGAGCTGACACTGAGACACACACACGGGCCGTACAGGAGCTGACACTGAGACACACACACTGACCGTACAGGAGCTGACACTGAGACACGCACACGGGTCGTACAGGAGCTGACACTGAGACACACACACTGACCGTACAGGAGCTGACACTGAGACAGACACACGGGCCGTACAGGAGCTGACACTGAGACACACACGGTCGGTACAGGAGCTGACACTGAGACACACACACTGACCGTACAGGAGCTGACACTAAGACACACACGGTCCGTACAGGAGCTGACACTGAGACACACACGGGCCGTACAGGAGCTGACACTGAGACACACACACGGGCCGTACAGGAGCTGACACTGAGACACACACACTGACTGTACAGGAGCTGACAAGGAGACAGACACGGGCCGTACAGGAGCTGACACTGAGACACACACACTGACCGTACAGGAGCTGACACTGAGACACACACACGGGCTGTACAGGAGCTGACACTGAGACAGACACACGGGTCGTACAGGAGCTGACACTGAGACACACACACTGACTGTACAGGAGCTGACACTCAGACACACACACTGACCGTACAGGAGCCGACACTGAGACAGACACGGGCCGTACAGGAGCTGACACTGAGACACACACACTGACCGTACAGGAGCTGACACTGAGACACACACACGGGCTTTACAGGAGCTGACACTGAGACAGACACGGGCCGTACAGGAGCTGACACTGAGACACACACACTGACCGTACAGGAGCTGACACTGAGACACACACACGGGCCGTACAGGAGCTGACACTGAGACACACACGGGCCGTACAGGAGCCGACACTGAGGCACACACACGGGCCGTACAGGAGCTGACACTGAGACACGCACACTGACCGTACAGGAGCTGACACTGAGACACACACACGGGCCGTACAGGAGCTGACACTGAGACACACACACGGGCCGTAGAGGAGCTGACACTGAGACACACACACTGACCGTACAGGAGCCGACACACACACAGACACACACGGGCCGTACAGGAGCTGACACTAAGACACACACTGACCGTACAGGAGCTGACACTGAGACACACACACTGACCGTACAGGAGCTGACACTGAGACACACACGGGCCGTACAGGAGCTGACACTGAGACACACACACGGGCCGTACAGGAGCTGACACTGAGACACACACACGGGACATACAGGAGCTGACACTGAGACACACACACTGACCGTACAGGAGCTGACACTGAGAAACACACACGGGCCGTACAGGAGCTGACACTGAGACACACACGGTCCGTACAGGAGCTGACACTGAGACACACACACTGACCGTACAGGAGCTGACACTAAGACACACACGGTCCGTACAGGAGCTGACACTGAGACACACACACTGACTG
This sequence comes from Squalus acanthias, assembly GCA_030390025.1. Taxonomy (NCBI): domain Eukaryota; kingdom Metazoa; phylum Chordata; class Chondrichthyes; order Squaliformes; family Squalidae; genus Squalus; species Squalus acanthias. Next base: position 276,449 of record JASTWF010000303.1, on the reverse strand, counting down.
TACAGGAGCTGACACTGAGACACACACGGGCCGTACAGGAGCTGACACTGAGACACACACGGGCCGTACAGGAGCTGACACCGAGACACAGACACGGGCCGTACAGGAGCTGACACTGAGACACACACACTGACCGTACAGGAGCTGTCACTGAGACACACACGGGCCGTACAGGAGCTGACACTGAGACACACACACTGACCGTACAGGAGCTGACACTGAGACGCACACACGGGCTGTACAGGAGCTGACACTGAGACACACACACGGGCTGTACTGGAGCTGACACCGAGACACACACATGGGCCGTACAGGAGCTGATGCTGAGACACACACACGGGCCGTACAGGAGCTGACACTGAGACACACATGGGCCGTACAGGAGCTAACACTGAGACACACACACGGGCCGTACAGGAGCTGACACTGAGACACACACACGTGCCGTACAGGAGCTGACACTGAGACACACACACGTGCCGTACAGGAGCTGACACTAAGACACACACACGGGCCGTACAGGAGCTGACACTGAGACACACACACTGACCGTACAGGAGCTGACACTGAGACACACACGGGCCGTACAGGAGCTGACACTGAGACACACACACTGACCGTACAGGAGCTGACACTGAGACACACACGGGCCGTACAGGAGCTGACACCGAGACACACACACTGACCGTACAGGAGCTGACACTGAGACACACACACTGACCGTACAGGAGCTGACGCTGAGACACACACACGGGCCGTACAGGAGCTGACACTGAGACACACACACGGGCCGTACAGGAGCTGACACTGAGACATACACGGGCCGTACAGGAGCTGACACTGAGACACACACACGGGCCGTACAGGAGCTGACACTGAGACACACACACGGGCCGTACAGGAGCTGACACTGAGACACACACATTGACTGTACAGGAGCTGACACTAAGACACACACGGGCTGTACAGGATCTGACACTGAGACAGACACGGGCTGTACAGCAGCTGACACTGAGACACACACACGGGCCGTACAGGAGCTGACACTGAGACACACACACGGGCCGTACAGGAGCTGACACTGAGACACACACACTGACCGTACAGGAGCTGACACTGAGACACACACACGGGCCGTACAGGAGCTGACACTGAGACACACACACGGGCCATACAGGAGCTGACACTGAGACACACACGGGCCGTACAGGAGCTGACAGTGAGACACACACACGGGCCGTACAGGAGCTGACACTGAGACACACACACTGACCGCACAGGAGCTGACACTGAGACACACACACTGACCGTACAGGAGCTGACACCGAGACACACACACTGACCGTACAGGAGCTGACACCGAGACACACACACTGACTGTACAGGAGCTGACACTGAGACACACACACTGACCGTACAGGAGCTGACACTGAGACACACACACGGGCCGTACAGGAGCCGACACTGAGACACACACGGGCTGTACAGGAGCTGACACTGAGACACACACACTGACCGTACAGGAGCTGACACTGAGACACACACACGGGCTGTACAGGAGCCGACACTGAGACACACACAGGCCGTACAGGAGCTGACACTGAGACACACACACACGGGCCGTACAGGAGCTGACACTGAGACACACACACTGACCGTACAGGAGCTGACGGGAGTTGATTTGCGGCGATACTAATCCTGGTCTCTCGCTCCCGCAGTGTTGGGACTTGGGGTTCCACTCGTCTCTGAGCCGGACGCTGCGGATGTACCTGACGGCGGAGTCCCGCGTGGAGCTCTCGCGCCGCGACGGACTCAACCTCATCGAGGCCGCGGTCGACAGCCTGGACCCGCAGAGCGACAAGAACAAGATCATGGACATCAACTACAACGCCTTCTGCCTCCCCAACAAGTTCGAGTTCTTGCCTCACGACCAGGATCAGGTCTTTAACCCCTCCGCATTACCGCGCGCGCATTAACCCCGGGCAGAATTGGAATCACACTCACAGGAGGAGGCCATTCGGTCCATCGTTCCTGTGCCGGCTCTTTGAACGAGCTCTCCAATCAGTCCCACTCTCCCCCCTGCTCTTTCCCCACAGCCCTGCACATTTTTCCCCTTCAAGTATTTCTCCAATTCCCCTTTTGAAAGTTACTATTTAATCTGCTCCCACCGCCCTTTCAGGCAGCGCGTTCCAGATCACAACAACTCGCTGCGTAAAAAACATTCTCCTCATCTCCCCCTCTGGTTCTTTTACCGATTATCTTCAATCTGTGTCCTCTGGTTCCCGACCCTCCTGCCACTGGGAACAGTTTCTCCCCACATACTCTATCAAAATCCCTTTGCAATTTTGAGCGCCTCGATTTAATCTCCCCTTAACCTTCTCTGCTCTTAGGAGAATAACCCCAGCTTCTCCAGTCTCTCCTCATCACTGAAGTCCCTCATCCCTGGTACCATTCTGGTCAATCTCCCCTTAACCATCTCTGCTCTAAGGAGAACAACCCCAGCTTCTCCAGTCTCTCCACATCACTGAAGTCCCTCATCCCTGGTACCATTCTGGTCAATCTCCCCTTAACCTTCTCTGCTCTAAGGAGAACAATCCCAGCTTCTCCAGTCTCTCCACATCACTGAAGTCCCTCATCCCTGGTACCATTCTGGTCAATCTCCCCTTAACCTTCTCTGCTCTAAGGAGAACAATCCCAGCTTCTCCAGTCTCTCCACATCACTGAAGTCCCTCATCCCTGGTACCATTCTGGTCAATCTCCAAGGCCTTCACATCCTTCCTAAAGTGCGGTGCCCAGAATTGGACACAATACTCCAGCTGGTGTCTAACCAGTGTTTTGTAAAGGTTGAGCATAACATCCTTGCTTTTGTACTCTATGCCTTGCCAGTGTCACCCACACCCCAAGCCTATTGTAGTCTAGTCGATAGTGATTGATCACGATGGTTAGTCAACAACTCCATTATCGATGTACATGCGACTACCAGGACGGTAGAAGGCGTTCATTTCTGGTCTCCATATTAGAAAAAGGATGTAGAGGTACTGGAGACGGTGCAAAAAAGATTTACTCGAATAATATCAGAACTGCGAGGTTACAACTATCAGGAAAGATTGAACAGGCTGGGGCTCTTTTCTCTAAAAAGAGAAGGCTGAGGGGCGACATAGAAACATAGAAACATAGAAGATAGGAGCAGGAGTAGGCCATTCGGCCCCTCGAGCCTGCTCCGCCATTCGATGAGATTATGGCTGATCATCCAAACTCAGTACCCTGTCCCTGCCTTCTCCCCATATCCCTTGATCCCTTTAGCTTCAAGAAATATATCTAACTCATTCTTGAATATATTTAATGACTTGGCCTCAACTACCTTCTGTGGTAGAGAATTCCACAGGTTCACCACTCTCTGGGTGAAGAAATTCTTCCTCATTTCTGTCCTAAATGGCTTACCCCTTATCCTTAGATTATGACCCCTGGTTCTGGACTCTCCGACCATCGGGAACATTCTTCCTGCATCTAGTTTGTCCAGACCTGTCAGAATTTTATATGTTTCGATGAGATCCCCTCTCATTCTTCTATACTCCAGCGAGTATAAGCCCAATCGACCCAATCTCTCCTCATATGTCATTCCTGCCATCCTAGGTATCAGCCTTTTGAATCTTCGCTGAACTCCTTCCATGGCAAGAACATCCTTCCTCAGATAAGGCGACCAAAACTGCACACAGTACTCAAGGTGTGGTCTCACCAAGGCCCTGTGACCTGATCGAGGTCTTTAAGATTATGAAGGGGTTTCGATAGGGTAGACTGAGAGAAGATGTTTCCACTTGTGGGGAAGAGACCAGAACTAGGGGCCATCAATATAAGACAGTCACTAATAAATCCAATGGGGAATTCAGGAGAAACTTCTTTCCCCAGAGAGTGGTGAGAATGTGGAACTCGCTCCCACAGGGAGTGGTCGAGGCGAATAGCGTCGATGTATTTAAGGGGAAGCTGGATAAACACATGAGGGAGAAAGGAATAGAAGGAGATGGTGATGGGGTGAGATGAAGAGGGGGTGGGAGGAGGCTGGTGTGGAGCAGAAACACCGGCACGGAGCAGTGGGGCCGAATGGCCTGTTAGGTCGATGCAGCTTGTTCGAACAAGTCCTGCCTTAAAATCCTGCTGCTCTCTCCAGGTCGCAGAAGGTCAGAGGTCAGTGCCCGACCCCCCTGTCACACCCATTGCCCCAATCACAGAGGAGCTGCTTGACCTCTGTCTCCGCTGAAGTTGACCCCACGAACCACAGGACTGCGGGTTTATTTGCATGGTTTTTTTTTTAGAAAAAAGCCTCATCAGTTCAGAAATTTGTTTAAAAACCAAACTGATCTCGATATAATGTCCCCGTCCCCTGAGTTAGTTCCCCATTCTCAAGATAAAAAGGAAGTTCGACGCCGATTATTCCTCATCGGCAGAACGCACGTCCCCACAGACAGGGAAGTGTTACTGCGCTGATATATAGCGCAGTAAAGGGCTGAGAACAGTTCTCAGACACAAACTGATAGTAAAACAAAGCTGAAATACAGACACGCTCCCCGGGAACCCCCTGTAAATACTAACACACTCCCCAGGACCCCCTGTAAATACTGACACACTCCCCGGGACCCCCTGTAAATACTGACACACTCCCGGGGACCCCCTGTAAATACTGACACGCTCCCCGGGACCCCCTGTAAATACTGACACACTCCCCGGGACCCCCTGTAAATATTGACACACTCCCGGGGACCCTCTGTAAATAATGACACACTCCCGGGGACCCCCTGTAAATACTGACACACTCCCCGGGACCCCCTGTAAATACTGACACACTCCCGGGGACCCCCTGTAAATACTGACACACTCCCCGGGACCCCCTGTAAATACTGACACACTCCCGGGGACCCCCTGTAAATACTGACACACTCCCCGGGACCCCCTGTAAACACTGACACACTCCCGGGGACACCCTGTAGATACTGACACACTCCCGGGGACACCCTGTAAATACTGACACACTCCCGGGGACCCCCTGTAAATACTGACACACTCCCGGGGACCCCCTGTAAATACTGACACACTCCCGGGGACCCCCTGTAAATACTGACACACTCCCGGGGACCGCCTGTAAATACTGACACACTCCCAGAGACCCCCTGTAAATACTGACACACTCCCCGGGACCCCCTGTAAATACTGACACACTCCCGGGGACCCCCTGTAAATACTGACACACTCCCCGGGAACCCCCTGTAAATACTGACACACTCCCGGGGACCCCTGTAAATACTGACACACACTCCCCGGGGACCCCCTGTAAATACTGACACACTCCCCGGGACCGCCTGTAAATACTGACACACTCCCCGGGAACCCCCTGTAAATATTTACACACACTCCCCGGGAACCCCCTGCAAATACTGACACACTCCCAGAGACCCACTGTAAATACTGACACACTCCCCGGGGACCCCCTGTAAATACTGACACACTCCCCGGGGACCCCCTGTAAATACTGACACACTCCCGGGGACTCCCTGTAAATACTGACACACTCCCGGGGACCCCCTGTAAATACTGACACACTCCCCGGGAACCCCCTGTAAATTCTGACACACTCCCCGGGACCGCCTGTAGATACTGACACACTCCCCGGGAACCCCTATAAATACTGACACACTCCCCGGGACCGCCTGTAAATACTGACACACTCCCCGGGACCGCCTGTAAATACTGACACACTCCCCGGGACCGCCTGTAAATACTGACACACTCCCCGGGAACCCCCTGTAAATACATACACACACTCCCCGGGAACCCCCTGTAAATACTGACACACTCCCAGAGACCCACTGTAAATACTGACACACTCCCGGGGACTCCCTGTAAATACTGACACACTCCCGGGGACCCCCTGTAAATACTGACACACTCCCCGGGAACCCCCTGTAAATTCTGACACACTCCCCGGGACCGCCTGTAAATACTGACACGCTCCCGGGGACTCCCTGTAAATACTGACACACTCCCGGGGACCGCCTCTAAATACTGACACACTCCCCGGGACCCCATTGTAAATAATGACACACTCCCGGGGACCCCCTGTAAATACTGACACACTCCCGGGGACCACCTCTAAATAGTGACACACTCCCGGGGACCGCCTGTAAATACTCACACACTCCCCGGGGACCCCCTGTAAATACTGACACACTCCCGGGGACTCCCTGTAAATACTGACACACTCCCCGGGACCGCCTGTAAATACTGACACACTCCCCGGGACCGCCTGTAAATACTGACACACTCCCCGGGACCGCCTGTAAATACTGACACACTCCCCGGGACCGCCTGTAAATACTGACACACTCCCCGGGACCCCCTGTAAATACTGACACACTCCCGGGGACCCCCCTGTAAATACTGACACACTCCCGAGGCCCCCTGTAAATACTGACACACTCCCGGGGACCCCCCTGTAAATACTGACACACTCCCGGGGCCACCTGTAAATACTGACACAAACTCCCCGGGACTGCCTGTAAATACTGACACACTCTCCGGGGCCGCCTGTAAATACTGACACACTCCCGGTGCCCCCTGTAAATACTGACACACTCCCAGGGACCCCCCTGTAAATACTGACACACTCCCGGGGCCCCCTGTAAATACTGACACACTCCCGGGGACCCCCCTGTAAATACTGACACACTCCCGGGGCCCCCTGTAAATACTGACACACACTCCCCGGGACCCCCTGTAAATACTGACACACTCCCCGGGACTGCCTGTAAATATTGACACACTCCCCGGGACCCCCTGTAAATACTGACACACACTCCCCGGGACCCCCTGTAAATACTGACACACTCCCCGGGACTGCCTGTAAATACTGACACACTCCCCGGGACCCCCTGTAAATACTGACACGCTCCCCGGGAACCCCTGTAAATACTGACACACTCCCCAGGAACCCCCTGTAAATACTGACACACACTCCCCGGGACCGCCTGTAAATACTGACACGCTCCCCGGGAACCCCCTGTAAATACTGACACACTCCCCGGGACCTGCCTGTAGATACTGACACACTCCCGGGGACCCCTGTAAATACTGACACACTCCCGGGGACCGCCTGTAAATACTGATACACTTCCGGGGACCGCCTGTAAATACTGATACACTCCCGGGGACCGCCTGTAAATACTGACACACTCCCCGGGAACCCCCTGTAAATACTGACACACTCCCCGGGAACCCCCTGTAAATACTGATACACTCCCGGGGACCGCCTGTAAATACTGACACACTCCCCGGGAACCCCCTGTAAATTCTGACACACTCCCCGGGACCGCCTGTAAATACTGACACACTCCCGGGGACCCCCTGTAAATACTGACACACTCCCGGGGACCGCCTCTAAATACTGACACACTCCCAGGGACTGCCTGTAAATACTGACACACTCCCCGGGGACCCCCTGTAAATACTGACACACTCCCGGGGACTCCCTGTAAATACTGACACACTCCCCGGGACCGCCTGTAAATACTGACACACTCCCCGGGACCGCCTGTAAATACTGACACACTCCCCGGGACCCCCTGTAAATACTGACACACTCCCCGGGGCCGCCTGTAAATACTGACACACTCCTGGGGACCCCCTGTAAATACTGACACACACTCCCCGGGACCCCCTGTAAATACTGACACACTCCCCGGGACCGCCTGTAAATACTGACACACTCCCCGGGACCCCCTGTAAATACTGACACACACTCCCCGGGACCCCCTGTAAATACTGACACACTCCCCAGGAACCCCCTGTAAATACTGACACACACTCCCCGAGACCGCCTGTAAATACTGACACACTCCCCGGGACCGCCTGTAGATACTGACACACTCCCGGGGACCCCCTGTAAATACTGACACACTCCCCGGGACCCCCTGTAAATACTGACACACTCCCCGGGAACCCCCTGTAAATACTGACACACTCCCGGGGACCCCCTGTAAATATTGACACACTCCCCGGGACCCCCTGTAAATACTGACACACTCCACGGGACCGCCTGTAGATACTGACACACTCCCGGGGACCCCCTGTAAATACTGACACACTCCCCGGGACCCCCTGTAAATACTGACACACTCCCCGTGAACCCCCTGTAAATACTGACACACTCCCGGGGACCCCCTGTAAATACTGACACACTCCCCGGGACCCCCTGTAAATACTGACACACTCCCCGGGAACCCTCTGTAAATACTGACACACTCCCGGGGACCCCCTGTAAATACTGACACACTCCCCGGGACCCCCTGTAAATACTGACACACTCCCGGGGACCCCCTGTAAATACTGACACACTCCCCGGGACCCCCTGTAAATACTGACACACTCCCGGGGACCCCCTGTAAATACTGACACACTCCCCGGGACCCCCTGTAAATATTGACACACTCCCGGGGACCCCCTGTAAATACTGACACACTCCCCGGAACCGCCTGTAAATACTGACACACTCCCGGGGACCCCCTGTAAATACTGACACACTCCCGGGGACGCCCTGTAAATACTGACACACTCCCGGGGACCCCCTGTAAATACTGACACACTCCCGGGGACCCCCTGTAAATACTGACACACTCCCGGGGACCCCCTGTAAACACTGACACACTCCCGGGGACCCCCTGTAGATACTGACACACTCCCGGGGACACCCTGTAAATACTGACACACTCCCGGGGACCCCCTGTAAATACTGACACACTCCCGGGGACCCCCTGTAAATACTGACACACTCCCGGGGACCCCCTGTAAATACTGACACACTCCCGGGGACCGCCTGTAAATACTGACACACTCCCAGAGACCCCCTGTAAATACTCACACACTCCCGGGACCCCCTGTAAATACTGACACACTCCCCGGGACCCCCTGTAAATACTGACACACTCCCGGGGACCCCCTGTAAATACTGACACACTCCCCGGGAACCCCCTGTAAATACTGACACACTCCCGGGGACCCCTGTAAATACTGACACACACTCCCCGGGACCCCCTGTAAATACTGACACACTCCCCGGGACCGCCTGTAAATACTGACACACTCCCCGGGAACCCCCTGTAAATATTTACACACACTCCCCGGGAACCCCCTGTAAATACTGACACACTCCCAGAGACCCACTGTAAATACTGACACACTCCCCGGGGACCCCCTGTAAATACTGACACACTCCCCGGGGACCCCCTGTAAATACTGACACACTCCCGGGGACTCCCTGTAAATACTGACACACTCCCCGGGAACCCCCTGTAAATACATACACACACTCCCCGGGAACCCCCTGTAAATACTGACACACTCCCAGAGACCCACTGTAAATACTGACACACTCCCGGGGACTCCCTGTAAATACTGACACACTCCCGGGGACCCCCTGTAAATACTGACACACTCCCCGGGAACCCCCTGTAAATTCTGACACACTCCCCGGGACCGCCTGTAAATACTGACACGCTCCCGGGGACTCCCTGTAAATACTGACACACTCCCGGGGACCGCCTCTAAATACTGACACACTCCCCGGGACCCCCTGTAAATAATGACACACTCCCGGGGACCCCCTGTAAATACTGACACACTCCCGGGGACCACCTCTAAATACTGACACACTCCCGGGGACCGCCTGTAAATACTCACACACTCCCCGGGGACCCCCTGTAAATACTGACACACTCCCGGGGACTCCCTGTAAATACTGACACACTCCCCGGGACCGCCTGTAAATACTGACACACTCCCCGGGACCGCCTGTAAATACTGACACACTCCCCGGGGCCGCCTGTAAATACTGACACACTCCCGGGGCCCCCTGTAAATACTGACACACTCCCGGGGACCCCCCTGTAAATACTGACACACTCCCGGGGCCCCCTGTAAATACTGACACACTCCCGGGGACCCCCCTGTAAATACTGACACACTCCCGGGGCCACCTGTAAATACTGACACACACTCCCCGGGACTGCCTGTAAATACTGACACACTCCCCGGGGCCGCCTGTAAATACTGACACACTCCCGGGGCCCCCTGTAAATACTGACACACTCCCAGGGACCCCCCTGTAAATACTGACACACTCCCGGGGCCCCCTGTAAATACTGACACACTCCCGGGGACCCCCCTGTAAATACTGACACACTCCCGGGGCCCCCTGTAAATACTGACACACACTCCCCGGGACCCCCTGTAAATACTGACACACTCCCCGGGACCCCCTGTAAATACTGACACACACTCCCCGGGACTGCCTGTAAATATTGACACACTCCCCGGGACCCCCTGTAAATACTGACACACACTCCCCGGGACCCCCTGTAAATACTGACACACTCCCCGGGACCCCCTGTAAATACTGACACGCTCCCCGGGAACCCCTGTAAATACTGACACACTCCCCAGGAACCCCCTGTAAATACTGACACACACTCCCCGGGACCGCCTGTAAATACTGACACACTCCCGGGGACCGCCTGTAAATACTGACACACTCCCCGGGAACCCCTTGTAAATACTGATACACTCCCGGGGACCGCCTGTAAATACTGACACACTCCCCGGGAACCCCCTGTAAATTCTGACACACTCCCCGGGACCGCCTGTAAATACTGACACACTCCCGGGGACCCCCTGTAAATACTGACACACTCCCGGGGACCGCCTCTAAATACTGACACACTCCCAGGGACTGCCTGTAAATACTGACACACTCCCCGGGGACCCCCTGTAAATACTGACACACTCCCGGGGACTCCCTGTAAATACTGACACACTCCCCGGGACCGCCTGTAAATACTGACACACTCCCCGGGACCGCCTGTAAATACTGACACACTCCCCGGGACCCCCTGTAAATACTGACACACTCCCCGGGGCCGCCTGTAAATACTGACACACTCCCTGGGACCCCCTGTAAATACTGACACACACCCCGGGGACCCCCTGTAAATACTGACACACTCCCCGGGACCGCCTGTAAATACTGACACACTCCCCGGGACCCCCTGTAAATACTGACACACACTCCCCGGGACCCCTTGTAAATACTGACACACTCCCCAGGAACCCCCTGTAAATACTGACACACTCCCCGAGACCGCCTGTAAATACTGACACACTCCCCGGGACCCCCTGAAATACTGACACACTCCCGGGGACTCCCTGTAAATACTGACACACTCCCCGGGAACCCCCTGTAAATACATACACACACTCCCCGGGAACCCCCTGTAAATACTGACACACTCCCAGGGACCCACTGTAAATACTGACACACTCCCGGGGACTCCCTGTAAATACTGACACACTCCCGGGGACCCCCTGTAAATACTGACACACTCCCCGGGAACCCCCTGTAAATACTGACACACTCCCGGGACCGCCTGTAAATACTGACACACTCCCGGGGACTCCCTGTAAATACTGACACACTCCCGGGGACCCCCTGTAAATACTGACACACTCCCCGGGACCCCCTGTAAATACTGACACACTCCCGGGGACCCCCTGTAAATACTGACACACACTCCCCGGGACCCCCTGTAAATACTGACACACTCCCCGGGACCGCCTGTAAATACTGACACACTCCCCGGGACCCCCTGTAAATACTGACACACACTCCCCGGGACCCCCTGTAAATACTGACACACTCCCAGGAACCCCCTGTAAATACTGACACACTCCCCGGGACCGCCTGTAAATACTGACACACTCCCCGGGACCCCCTGTAAATACTGACACACTCCCGGGGACTCCCTGTAAATACTGACACACTCCCCGGGAACCCCCTGTAAATACATACACACACTCCCCGGGAACCCCCTGTAAATACTGACACACTCCCAGAGACCCACTGTAAATACTGACACACTCCCGGGGACTCCCTGTAAATACTGACACACTCCCGGGGACCCCCTGTAAATACTGACACACTCCCCGGGAACCCCCTGTAAATTCTGACACACTCCCCGGGACCGCCTGTAAATACTGACACGCTCCCGGGGACTCCCTGTAAATACTGACACACTCCCGGGGACCGCCTCTAAATACTGACACACTCCCCGGGACCCCCTGTAAATAATGACACACTCCCGGGGACCCCCTGTAAATACTGACACACTCCCGGGGACCACCTCTAAATACTGACACACTCCCGGGGACCGCCTGTAAATACTCACACACTCCCCGGGGACCCCCTGTAAATACTGACACACTCCCGGGGACTCCCTGTAAATACTGACACACTCCCCGGGACCGCCTGTAAATACTGACACACTCCCCGGGACCGCCTGTAAATACTGACACACTCCCCGGGGCCGCCTGTAAATACTGACACACTCCCGGGGCCCCCCTGTAAATACTGACACACTCCCGGGGACCCCCCTGTAAATACTGACACACTCCCGGGGACCCCCCTGTAAATACTGACACACTCCCGGGGCCACCTGTAAATACTGACACACACTCCCCGGGACTGCCTGTAAATACTGACACACTCCCCGGGGCCGCCTGTAAATACTGACACACTCCCGGGGCCCCCTGTAAATACTGACACACTCCCAGGGACCCCCCTGTAAATACTGACACACTCCCGGGGCCCCCTGTAAATACTGACACACTCCCGGGGACCCCCCTGTAAATACTGACACACTCCCGGGGCCCCCTGTAAATACTGACACACACTCCCCGGGACCCCCTGTAAATACTGACACACTCCCCGGGACTGCCTGTAAATATTGACACACTCCCCCGGACCCCCTGTAAATACTGACACACACTCCCCGGGACTGCCTGTAAATATTGACACACTCCCCGGGACCCCCTGTAAATACTGACACACACTCCCCGGGACCCCCTGTAAATACTGACACGCTCCCCGGGAACCCCTGTAAATACTGACACACTCCCCAGGAACCCCCTGTAAATACTGACACACACTCCCCGGGACCGCCTGTAAATACTGACACGCTCCCCGGGAACCCCCTGTAAATACTGACACACTCCCCGGGACCGCCTGTAGATACTGACACACTCCCGGGGACCCCTGTAAATACTGACACACTCCCGGGGACCGCCTGTAAAAACTGATACACTTCCGGGGACCGCCTGTAAATACTGATACACTCCCGGGGACCGCCTGTAAATACTGACACACTCCCCGGGAACCCCCTGTAAATACTGATACACTCCCGGGGACCGCCTGTAAATACTGACACACTCCCCGGGAACCCCCTGTAAATTCTGACACACTCCCCGGGACCGCCTGTAAATACTGACACACTCCCGGGGACCCCCTGTAAATACTGACACACTCCCGGGGACCGCCTCTAAATACTGACACACTCCCAGGGACTGCCTGTAAATACTGACACACTCCCCGGGGACCCCCTGTAAATACTGACACACTCCCGGGGACTCCCTGTAAATACTGACACACTCCCCGGGACCGCCTGTAAATACTGACACACTCCCCGGGACCGCCTGTAAATACTGACACACTCCCCGGGACCCCCTGTAAATACTGACACACTCCCCGGGGCCGCCTGTAAATACTGACACACTCCTGGGGACCCCCTGTAAATACTGACACACACTCCCCGGGACCCCCTGTAAATACTGACACACTCCCCGGGACCGCCTGTAAATACTGACACACTCCCCGGGACCCCCTGTAAATACTGACACACACTCCCCGGGACCCCCTTGTAAATACTGACACACTCCCCAGGAACCCCCTGTAAATACTGACACACACTCCCCGAGACCTGCCTGTAAATACTGACACACTCCCCGGGACCCCCTGAAATACTGACACACTCCCGGGTGTCCCCTGTAAATACTGACACACTCCCCGGGGACCCCCTGTAAATACTAACACACTCCCTGGGACCGCCTGTAAATACTGACACACTCCCCGGGGACCCCCTGTAAATACTGACACACTCCCCGGGGACCGCCTGTAATTACTGACACACTCCCGGGGACCGCCTGTAAATACTGACACACTCCCCGGGGACCCCCTGTAAATACTGACACACTCCCGGGGACCCGCTGTAAATACTGACACACTCCCCGGGGACCCCCTGTAAATACTGACACACTCCCGGGGACCCCCTGTAAATACTGACATACTCCCGGGGTCCCCCTGTAAATACTGACACACTCCCGGGGAACCCCCTGTAAATACTGACACACTCCCCGGGAACCCCTGTTAATACTGACACACTCCCGGGGAACCCCTGTAAATACTGACACATTCCTGGGGACCCCCTGTAAATACTGATACACACCTGGGGACACCCTGTAAATACTGACACACTCCCGGGGACCCCCTGTAAATACTGACACACTTCCAGGAACCCCCTTTAAATACTGACACACTCCCGGGGACCCCCTGTAAATACTGATACACTTCCAGGGACCCCCTTTAAATACTGACACACTCCCGGGGACCGCCTGTAAATACTGACACACTCCCCGGGACCGCCTGTAAATACTGATACACTCCCGTGGACACCCTGTAAATACTGACACACTCCCGGGGACCCCCTGTAAATACTGACACACTCCCGGGGACACCCTGTAAATACTGACACACTGCCCGGGACCGCCTGTAAATACTGACACACTCCCCGGGACCGCCTGTAAATACTGACACACTCCCCGGGACCCCCTGTAAATACTGACACACTCCCGGGGACCCCCCTGTAAATACTGACACACTCCCGGGGCCCCCTGTAAATACTGACACACTCCCGGGGACCCCCCTGTAAATACTGACACACTCCCGGGGCCACCTGTAAATACTGACACACACTCCCCGGGACTGCCTGTAAATACTGACACACTCCCCGGGGCCGCCTGTAAATACTGACACACTCCCGGGGCCCCCTGTAAATACTGACACACTCCCAGGGACCCCCCTGTAAATACTGACACACTCCCGGGGCCCCCTGTAAATACTGACACACTCCCGGGGACCCCCCTGTAAATACTGACACACTCCCGGGGCCCCCTGTAAATACTGACACACACTCCCCGGGACCCCCTGTAAATACTGACACACTCCCCGGGACTGCCTGTAAATATTGACACACTCCCCGGGACCCCCTGTAAATACTGACACACACTCCCCGGGACCCCCTGTAAATACTGACACACTCCCCGGGACTGCCTGTAAATACTGACACACTCCCCGGGACCCCCTGTAAATACTGACACGCTCCCCGGGAACCCCTGTAAATACTGACACACTCCCCAGGAACCCCCTGTAAATACTGACACACACTCCCCGGGACTGCCTGTAAATACTGACACGCTCCCCGGGAACCCCCTGTAAATACTGACACACTCCCTGGGACCGCCTGTAGATACTGACACACTCCCGGGGACCGCCTGTAAATACTGACACACTCCCCGGGAACCCCCTGTAAATACTGATACACTCCCGGGGACCGCCTGTAAATACTGACACACTCCCCGGGAACCCCCTGTAAATTCTGACACACTCCCCGGGACCGCCTGTAAATACTGACACACTCCCCGGGAACCCCCTGTAAATACTGACACACTCCCAGAGACCCACTGTAAATACTGACACACTCCCAGGGACTGCCTGTAAATACTGACACACTCCCCGGGGACCCCCTGTAAATACTGACACACTCCCGGGGACTCCCTGTAAATACTGACACACTCCCCGGGAACCGCCTGTAAATACTGACACACTCCCCGGGACCGCCTGTAAATACTGACACACTCCCCGGGACCCCCTGTAAATACTGACACACTCCCCGGGGCCGCCTGTAAATACTGACACACTCCGGGGACCCCCTGTAAATACTGACACACACTCCCCGGGACCCCCTGTAAATACTGACACACTCCCCGGGACCGCCTGTAAATACTGACACACTCCCCGGGACCCCCTGTAAATACTGACACACACTCCCCGGGACCCCCTGTAAATACTGACACACTCCCCAGGAACCCCCTGTAAATACTGACACACACTCCCCGAGACCGCCTGTAAATACTGACACACTCCCCGGGACCCCCTGAAATACTGACACACTCCCGGGTGTCCCCTGTAAATACTGACACACTCCCCGGGGACCCCCTGTAAATACTAACACACTCCCTGGGACCGCCTGTAAATACTGACACACTCCCCGGGGACCCCATGTAAATACTGACACACTCCCTGGGGACCGCCTGTAATTACTGACAAACTCCCGGGGACCCCCTGTAAATACTGACACACTCCCCGGGACCCCCTGTAAATACTGACACACTCCCGGGGACCCCCTGTAAATACTGACACACTCCCCGGGGACCCCCTGTAAATACTGACACACTCCCGGGGACCCCCTGTAAATACTAACACACTCCCGGGGACCCCTGTAAATACTGACACACTCCCGGGGACCCCCTGTAAATACTGACACACTCCCGGGGACCGCCTGTAAATACTGACACACTCCCGGGGACCCCATCTCCTTTGAACGACTGCCTCTGCTCCTGAAGGGAAACATTGTTGTCATTGTCAGACTCAATTTTTGGTGTTTTTATCGCGCAGCAGGTGGGGCAATTCATTGCCAACTGAATAAATACAGAAATGTAGAGGGGATGTCTATAATCGAGCATTGCCCGGCTGCTGTGCACGGTGTGACCTGCCCCCAGGTGGCAGTACAGAGCCACACTCAAATCCACGGCCACAACAGGCAGAGAAAGTTCCCCATCGCGCGGATACTGTTCTGGTCACGAGGGACACGTTCGTGCGTTGGTGTTCGGGCGAGGACTCAAGAGGGGCAAAGCCTCGAGTCAGGGGTCTGGGTTCTGGAGATAGTTGGACTTTTCAGCCTTTGGGTGTCAGCTGTCGGAGGGGCGGTACTGAGGGAGCCCCGCACTGTCGGAGGGGCGGTACTGAGGGAGCGCCACACTGTCGGAGGGGCGGTACTGAGGGAGCGCCGCACTGTCGGAGGGGCGGTACTGAGGGAGCGCCGCACTGTCGGAGGGGCGGTACTGAGGGAGCGCCGCACTGTCGGAGGGGCGGTACTGAGGGAGCGCCGCACTGTCGGAGGGGCGGTACTGAGGGAGCGCCGTGCTGTCGGATGGGCGGTGCTGAGGGAGCGCCGCACTGTCGGAGGGGCGGTACCGAGGGAGCGCCACACTGTCGGAGGGGCGGTACCGAGGGAGCGCCGCACTGTCGGAGGTGCCGTCTTTCGGATGAGACGTTAAACCCGAGGCCCCCGTCTGCCCTCTCAGGTGGATGTAAAAGATCCCACGGCCACTATTGGAAGAAGAGCAGGGGAGAGTTCTCCCCGGTGTCCTGGGGCCAATATTTTTCCCTCAACCAACATAACAAAAAAACGAATTATCCAATCATTTATCACATTGCTGTTTGCGGGAGCTTGCTGTGCGCAAGCTGGCTGCTGCGTTTCCCACATTACAACAGTGACCACACTTCAAAAAAAGTCTTTCATTGGCTGTGAAGCGCTTTGGGACGTTCGGTGGTCGTGAAAGGCGCTATATAAATGCGAGTCTTTCTTTCTTTGATAGGAGGTGTCTGAGGGGCACGGTGTATAGAGCGGGGCCACGTATTGCGGGGGTGAGGCGTACGGGGTATAGCGGGCACCGTGATTGTGCCTGGCTTACGGGAGGTGGCGCTGGAGATCGGGGAGATTTGTCCCCATTCCCTGATTTCATTTTCCCTCTCTTCTCCTGCGGCAGGTGTGTGAAGTGAGGACCGAGTCTGCCGTCTATCAGGAGCTGGTCTCGCGCTTCCAGAACCTGCAGACCATGCTGGCTACGGCCAGACTGGAGACAGAGGAGGTAGGGACGCAACTGCTCTGTAACCGGCTGCCGAGGGCCCAGTTTGACCGCACGGCACTGAGCGGGGAACAGGCCAATGGCCATTGTGGCAGTGTGTGTGTGTGTGTTATATGTTATGATGCGGAGATGCCGGTGTTGGACTGGGGGGTGGACAAATGTGAGAAGTCGCACAACACCAGGTTATAGTCCAACAGCTTTATTTGAAATCACAAGCTTTCGGAGCGGCTGCTCCTTCGTCAGGTGAAGTGAAGAGATGCATATAGTCACAGCATATATAGTCAGAGAACACTGCCAGGTGACTACAGTTAATCTTTCCAACTGCCCTTTATCACACCTCGGCTGAGAGACAATCACGGCAATCAAAGGTGTGGATGGTGTCCAAACAGGTCAGTCAGGAAAACATTACATCAAAGACAATGAGGTGGGGTCACAAGGGGTCATCTGCCCCATTTGACCCCCTTGTGACCCCACCTCATTGTCTTTGATGTCATGTTTTCCTGACTGACCTGTTTGGACACCATCCACCCCTTTGATGGCCGTGATTATCTCTCTGCCGAGGTGTGATAAAGGGCAGTTAGAAAGATTAACTGTAGACACCTGGCAGTGTTCTCTGACTATATATGCTGTGCCTCTATGCATCTCTTCACTTCACCTGACGAAGGAGCAGCCGCTCCGAAAGCTTGTGATTTCAAATAAAGCTGTTGGACTATAACCTGGTGTTGTGCGACTTCTCACATTTGTTATATGTTAGTTTGTGGGTGTGTGTGTGTGGGTGATTATGTTTGTTTGTGTGAGTAATTGTGTGCGAACAAGAGTGAGTGAGCATGCGTGAGCGTGCGGCCAGTGTGCGTGCACGAGCGTGTGTGTGGATGATTATGTGTGTTCGTGTGAGTACGTGTGTTTGTGTGTGTGCGAGCTGCGAGTCTGCGCGTGAGTCTGCGCGTGAGTCTGCGCGTGAGTCTGTGCGTGAGTCTGCGCGTGAGTCTGTGCGTGAGTCTGTGTGAGTCTG
This sequence comes from Squalus acanthias, assembly GCA_030390025.1. Taxonomy (NCBI): domain Eukaryota; kingdom Metazoa; phylum Chordata; class Chondrichthyes; order Squaliformes; family Squalidae; genus Squalus; species Squalus acanthias. Next base: position 257,521 of record JASTWF010000303.1, on the reverse strand, counting down.
CGCGTGAGTCTGCGCGTGACTTTGTGCGTGAGTCTGCGTGAGTTTGTGTGAGTCTGCGCGTGACTTTGTGTGTGAGTCTGAGTCTGCGCGTGAGTCTGTGTGTGAGTGTGTGCGAGCGAGTGTGTGTATGCTGCGAGTCTGTGTGTGAGTGTGTGTACAAGCTTGTGTGTGCGAATCTGTGTGTGTGTGTGCGAGCGAGTGTGTGTACAAGCTTGTGTGTGCGAGTCTGTGTGTGGGTCTGTGTGTGAGTGTGTGCGAGCGAGTGTGTGTGTGCGAGTCTGTGTGTGAGTGTGTGCGAGCGAGTGTGTGTACAAGCTTGTGTGTGCGAGTCTGTGTGTGGGTCTGTGTGTGAGTGTGTGCGAGCGAGTGTGTGCGAGTCTGTGTGTGGGTCTGTGTGTGTGTGTGTGCGAGCGAGTGTGTGTGTGCGAGTCTGTGTGTGAGTGTGTGCGAGCGAGTGTGTGTGCGAGTCTGTGTGTGGGTCTGTGTGTGTGAGCGAGTCTGTGTGTGTGCGAGTCTGTGTGCGAGCGAGTGTGTGTGCGAGCGAGTGTGTGTACAAGCTTGTGTGTGCGAGTCTGTGTATGGGTCTGTGTGTGTGTGTGCGAGCGAGTGTGTGTGCGAGCGAGTATGTGCGAGTTTGTTTGTGGGTCTGTGTGTGTGTGCGAGCGAGTGTGTGTGAGTCTGTGTGGGTCTGTGTGTGAGTGTGTGCGAGTGAGTGTGTGTGTGAGCGAGTGTGTGTGAGTCTGTGTGTGGGTCTGTGTGTGTGTGTGTGTGTGTGAGCGAGTGTGTGTGCGAGTGTGTGTGAGTCTGTGTGTGGGTCTGTGTGTGTGTGTGTGTGAGCGAGTGTGTGTGCGAGTGTGTGTGAGTCTGTGTGTGGGTCTGTGTGTGAGTGTGTGAGAGCGAGTGTGTGTGAGTCCGTATGTGGGTCTGTGTGTGAGTGTGTGTGTGTGCGAGTGTGTGCGAGTGTGTGTGTGGGTCTGTGTGTGTGTGTGTGAGAGCGAGTGTGTGTGCGAGCGAGTGTGTGTGTGCTAGCGAGTGTGTGTGTGTGTGTGTGTGTGCGAGCGAGAGTGTGTGTGTGTGTGTGTGTGTGCGAGCGAGTGTGTGTGTGTGTGCGAGCGAGTGTGTGTGTGCGAGCGAGTGTGTGCGAGCGAGTGTGTGTGTGCTAGCGAGTGTGTGTGTGTGTGTGTGCGAGCGAGTGTGTGTGTGTGTGTGAGTGAGTGTGTGTGTGCTAGCGTGTGTGTGTGTGTGTGTGTGCGAGCGAGTGTGTGTGTGTGTGTGTGTGCGAGCGAGTGTGTGTGTGCGAGCGAGTGTGTGTGTGTGTGCGAGCGAGTGTGTGCGAGTCTGTGTGTGGGTCTGTATGTGTGTGTGCGAGCGAGTGTGTGCGAGTCTGTGTGTGGGTCTGTATGTGTGTGTGCGAGCGAGTGTGTGCGAGTCTGTGTGTGGGTCTGTGTGTGTGAGTGTGAGAGCGAGTGTGTGTGAGTCTGTGTGTGGGTCTGTATGTGTGTGTGCGAGCGAGTGTGTGAGTGTGCGAGCGAGTGTGTGCGAGTCTGTGTGTGGGTCTGTATGTGAGTGTGCGAGCGAGTGTGTGTGAGTCTGTGTGTGGGTCTGTGTGTGTGTGTGCGAGCGAGTGTGTGCGAGTCTGTGTGTGGGTCTGTGTGTGAGTGTGCGAGTGAGTGTGTGCGAGTCTGTGTGTGGGTCTGTGTGTGAGTGTGCGAGTGAGTGTGTGCGAGTCTGTGTGTGGGTCTGTGTGTGCGAGTGAGTCTGTGTGTGTGCGAGTCTGTGTGTGGGTCTGTGTGTGCGAGTCTGTGTGTGGGTCTGTGTGTGCGAGCGAGTCTGTGTGCGAGCGAGTGTGTGTGTGCGAGTCTGTGTGTGAGTCTGTGTGTGAGCGAGTCTGTGTGTGGGTCTGTGTGTGCGAGCGAGTCTGTGTGTGTGCGAGTCTGTGTGTGGGTCTGTGTGTGCGAGCGAGTCTGTGTGTGTGCGAGTCTGTGTGCGGGTCTGTGTGTGCGAGCGAGTCTGTGTGCGAGTCTGTGTGCGAGCGAGTGTGTTTGTGTGCGAGCGAGTGTGTGTGTGGGTCTGTGTGCGAGCGAGTGTGTGTGCGAGCGAGTGTGTGTGCGAGCGAGTGTGTGCGCGAGCGAGTGTGTGTGTGGGTCTGTGTGTGTGAGCGAGTCTGTGTGTGAGCGAGTCTGTGTGCGAGCGAGTGTGTGTGCGAGTCTGTGTGTGGGTCTGTGTGTGTGAGCGAGTCTGTGTGTGAGCGAGTCTGTGTGCGAGCGAGTGTGTGCGAGTCTGTGTGTGGGTCTGTGTGTGTGAGCGAGTCTGTGTGTGAGCGAGTCTGTGTGCGAGCGAGTGTGTGTGCGAGCGAGTGTGTGTACAAGCTTGTGTGTGCGAGTCTGTGTATGGGTCTGTGTGTGTGTGTGCGAGCGAGTGTGTGTACGAGCGAGTATGTGCGAGTTTGTTTGTGGGTCTGTGTGTGTGTGCGAGCGAGTGTGTGTGCAAGCGAGTGTGTGTGAGTCTGTGTGGGTCTGTGTGTGAGTGTGTGCGAGTGAGTGTGTGTGTGAGCGAGTGTGTGTGAGTCTGTGTGTGGGTCTGTGTGTGTGTGTGTGTGTGTGAGCGAGTGTGTGTGCGAGTGTGTGTGAGTCTGTGTGTGGGTCTGTGTGTGTGTGTGTGTGAGCGAGTGTGTGTGCGAGTGTGTGTGAGTCTGTGTGTGGGTCTGTGTGTGAGTGTGTGAGAGTGAGTGTGTGTGAGTCCGTGTGTGGGTCTGTGTGTGAGTGTGTGTGTGTGCGAGTGTGTGCGAGTGTGTGTGTGGGTCTGTGTGTGTGTGTGTGAGAGCGAGTGTGTGTGCGAGCGAGTGTGTGTGTGCTAGCGAGTGTGTGTGTGTGTGTGTGTGTGTGCGAGCGAGAGTGTGTGTGTGTGTGTGTGTGTGCGAGCGAGTGTGTGTGTGTGTGCGAGCGAGTGTGTGTGTGCGAGCGAGTGTGTGCGAGCGAGTGTGTGTGTGCTAGCGAGTGTGTGTGTGTGTGTGCGAGCGAGTGTGTGTGTGTGTGTGTGAGTGAGTGTGTGTGTGCTAGCGTGTGTGTGTGTGTGTGTGTGCGAGCGAGTGTGTGTGTGTGTGTGTGTGCGAGCGAGTGTGTGTGTGCGAGCGAGTGTGTGTGTGTGTGTGCGAGCGAGTGTGTGCGAGTCTGTGTGTGGGTCTGTATGTGTGTGTGCGAGCGAGTGTGTGCGAGTCTGTGTGTGGGTCTGTATGTGTGTGTGCGAGCGAGTGTGTGCGAGTCTGTGTGTGGGTCTGTGTGTGTGAGTGTGAGAGCGAGTGTGTGTGAGTCTGTGTGTGGGTCTGTATGTGTGTGTGCGAGCGAGTGTGTGAGTGTGCGAGCGAGTGTGTGCGAGTCTGTGTGTGGGTCTGTATGTGAGTGTGCGAGCGAGTGTGTGTGAGTCTGTGTGTGGGTCTGTGTGTGTGTGTGCGAGCGAGTGTGTGCGAGTCTGTGTGTGGGTCTGTGTGTGAGTGTGCGAGTGAGTGTGTGCGAGTCTGTGTGTGGGTCTGTGTGTGAGTGTGCGAGTGAGTGTGTGCGAGTCTGTGTGTGGGTCTGTGTGTGCGAGTGAGTCTGTGTGTGTGCGAGTCTGTGTGTGGGTCTGTGTGTGCGAGTCTGTGTGTGGGTCTGTGTGTGCGAGCGAGTCTGTGTGCGAGCGAGTGTGTGTGTGCGAGTCTGTGTGTGAGTCTGTGTGTGAGCGAGTCTGTGTGTGGGTCTGTGTGTGCGAGCGAGTCTGTGTGTGTGCGAGTCTGTGTGCGGGTCTGTGTGTGCGAGCGAGTCTGTGTGCGAGTCTGTGTGCGAGTGAGTGTGTTTGTGTGCGAGCGAGTGTGTGTGTGGGTCTGTGTGCGAGCGAGTGTGTGTGCGAGCGAGTCTGTGTGCGAGCGAGTGTGTGCGCGAGCGAGTGTGTGTGTGGGTCTGTGTGTGTGAGCGAGTCTGTGTGTGAGCGAGTCTGTGTGCGAGCGAGTGTGTGTGCGAGTCTGTGTGTGGGTCTGTGTGTGTGAGCGAGTCTGTGTGTGAGCGAGTCTGTGTGCGAGCGAGTGTGTGTGCGAGTCTGTGTGTGGGTCTGTGTGTGTGAGTGAGTCTGTGTGTGAGCGAGTCTGTGTGCGAGCGAGTGTGTGTGCGAGTCTGTGTGTGGGTCTGTGTGTGTGAGCGAGTCTGTGTGTGAGCGAGTCTGTGTGTGAGCGAGTCTGTGTGCGAGCGAGTGTGTGTGCGAGTCTGTGTGTGGGTCTGTGTGTGTGAGCGAGTCTGTGTGCGAGCGTGTCTGTGTGTGCGAGTCTGTGTGTGGGTCTGTGTGTGTGAGCGAGTCTGTGTGCGAGCGAGTCTGTGTGTGCGAGTCTGTGTGTGGGTCTGTGTGTGCGAGCGAGTCTGTGTGCGAGCGAGTGTGTGTGTGTGCGAGCGAGTGTGTGTGCGAGTGTGTGTGCGAGTCTGTGTGAGCGAGTGTGTGTGTGCGAGTCTGTGTGTGCGAGTCTGTGTGCGAGTCTGTGTGCGAGCGAGTGTGTGTGTGCGAGTCTGTGTGTGGGTCTGTGTGTGCGAGCGAGTCTGTGTGTGCGAGTCTGTGTGCGGGTCTGTGTGTGCGAGCGAGTCTGTGTGTGTGCGAGAGAGTCTGTGTCTGTGTGCGAGCGAGTCTGTGTGCGAGCGAGTGTGTGCGAGTCTGTGTGTGTGCGAGAGAGTCTGTGTCTGTGTGTGCGAGTCTGTGTGTGTGTATGTGTGAGAGTGAGACTCTGCCCTTGTCGCTGGCGAGGCTAACCCTCTCTCTCCCGCTCCGGCCGCAGATTAACAAGACTCTGAAGGCCACACTCCAGGCCTTGCAGGATCTGGTGCAGACGGAGGACTTCGACATTCCCGACCTCTTCCAGTCCAGCCGCTCCATGGAGTCGGTGAAATCTGCCGGCTCCGACTCCTCCTCCATCAAGGCCAACATCGGCAAGCGGCGTTCCACCCAGCAGGACACCGAGACCTACTACATCACCGTAAGACCGGCAATGATACCCATCGCACGCCCAGTGAGGGGGGGGACTTCCCCTCGGGCATCTTAGATCAAACCCCGTCTGCCCTCTCAGGTGGATGTAAAAGATCCCACGGCCACTATTGGAAGAAGAGCAGGGGGGGGGAGTTCTCCCCGGTGTCCTGGGGCTAATATTTATCCCTCAACCAACATCACTAAAAACAGATGATCCGGTCATTTATCACATTGCTGTTTGTGGGAGCTTGCTGTGCGCAAATTGGCTGCCGTGTTTCCAACATTACAACAGTGACCACACTTAAAAAAAAAGTCCTTCATTGGCTGTGATGCGCGTTGGGACGTCCTGAGGTGGTGAAAGGCGCCGGAGAAATGCGAGTCTTTCTTTTTTATTCTGTATTCTTTCTTTCCTTCCTTCCCCCCTCCTTCCCTCCTTCCCTCCTTCCTTCCTTCCCTCCTTCCTTCCCTCCATCCTTCCTTTCCTCCTTCCTTCCTTCCTTCCTTCCTTCCCTCCTTCCCTCCTTCCTTCCTTCCCTCCCTCCTTCCTTCCCTCCTTCCCTCCTTCCTTCCTTCCCTCCTTCCTTCCCTCCCTCCTTCCCTCCTTCCCTCCTTCCTTCCCTCCTTCCTTCCCTCCTTCCTTCCCTCCTTCCTTCCTTCCTTCCTTCCCTCCTTCCTTCCCACCTTCCTTCCCTCCTTCCTTCCCTCCCTCCTTCCCTCCTTCCCTCCTTCCATCCTTCCTTCCTTCCTTCCTTCCTTCCTTCCCTCCTTCCTTCCCTCCTTCTTTCCTTCCATCCTTCCTTCCCTCCTTCCTTCCTTCCATCCTTCCTTCCTTCCTTTCCTCCCTCCTTCCTTCCCTCCTTCCCTCCTTCCTTCCTTCCCTCCTTCCTTCCCTCCTTCCTTCCTTCCTTCCTTCCTTCCCTCCTTCCTTCCTTCCTTCCTTCCCTCCTTCCCTCCTTCCTTCCTTCCTTCCTTCCCTCCTTCCCTCCTTCCCTCCTTCCTTCCCTCCTTCCTTCCCTCCCTCCTTCCCTCCTTCCTTCCTTCCCTCCCTCCTTCCTTCCTTCCTTCCTTCCCTCTCTCCCTCCTTCTTTCCTTCCTTCCTTCCCTCCTTCCTTCCTTCCCTCCTTCCTTCCCTCCTTCCTTCCTTCCCTCCCTGCCTTCCTTCCTTCCATCCTTCCTTCCTTCCCTCCCTCCTTCCTTCCCTCCTTCCTTCCCTCCTTCCTTCCTTCCTTCCTTCCTTCCTTCCTTCCTTCCTTCCTTCCTTCCTTCCTTCCTTCCCTCCTTCCTTCCTTCCTTCCTTCCTTCCTTCCCTCCTTCCTTCCCTCCTTCCTTCCATCCTTCCATCCTTCCTTCCTTCCTTCCTTCCTTCCAATGTTCCTTCCCTCCTTCCCTCCTTCCTCCCTCCCTCCCTTTCCTTTTTCCCTTCCCTTCGCTTTCCTTCTTACTTTCTTTCACCTGTCGGTACCCACTGGTGTCGGAGGGGTGAGGGAT
>JASTWF010000303.1:156350-250856 GCA_030390025.1 Squalus acanthias | reverse complement strand
TTCCCGCTAGTGTCAAGAGAGAGAGAGACAGAAAAGAAATCAGTATTTGCAGGGAAATGGTGTTAGGGAAATTGAAGGCCGATAAATCCCCAGGGCCTGATAATCTACATCCTAGGGTACTTAAGGAAGTGGCCCTAGAAATAGTAGATGCATTGCTGGTCATCTTCCAACATTCGATGGAATCTGGAACAGTACCCATGGATTGGAGGGTAGCTAATGTTACCCCACTGTTCAAAAAGGGTGGTAGAGAGAAAGCGGGGAATTACAGACCGGTAAGCCTGACATCGGTAGTGGGGAAAATGCTAGAGTCCATTATAAAGGATGTAATAGCTGAGCACTTGAAAAACAGTGACAGGATCGGACAAAGTCAACATGGATTTACAAAAGGCAAATCGTGCTTGACTAATCTACTGGAATTTTTTGAGGATGTAACTGGGAAAATAGATAAGGGAGAACCAGTAGATGTGGTGTATTTGGACTTTCAAAAGGCTTTCGATAAGGTCCCGCATAAGAGATTAGCATGTAAAGTTAAGGCACATGGGATTGGGGGCAAGGTATTGACTTGGATAGAGAACTGGTTGGCGGACAGAAAGCAGAGAGTAGGAATTAATGGGTCTTTTTCCGAGTGGCAGGCAGTGACTAGTGGGGTACCGCAGGGTTCGGTCCTTGGACCCCAGCTATTCACAATATACATTAATGATCTAGATAAGGGAACTAAATGTAATATCTCCAAGTTTGCAGATGACACAAAGCTAGGTGGGCGTGTGTGCTGCGAGGAGGATACTGAGAAACTCCAGGATGATTTGGACAGGTTGGGTGAGTGGGCAGAAGCGTGGCAGATGCAATATAACGTGGATAAATGCGAGGTTATCCACTTTGGTGTCAAAAACAGAAAGGCAGACTATTATCTGAATGGCAATAGATTGGGAGAAGGGGAAGTGCAACGAGACCTGGGTGTCCTTGTGCACCAGTCGCTGAAGGTAAGCATGCAGGTGCAGCAGGCGGTGAAGAAGGCAAATGGTATGTTGGCCTTCATAGCGAGAGGGTTTGAGTATAGGAACAGAGATGTCCTGCTGCAGTTGTACAAGGCCTTGGTGAGACCACACCTTGAGTACTGTGTGCAGTTTTGGTCGCCTTATGAGGAAGGATGTTCTTGCCATGGAAGGAGTTCAGCGAAGATTCACAAGGCTGATACCTGGGATGGCAGGAATGACATATGAGGAGAGATTGGGTCGATTGGGCTTATACTCGCTGGAGTATAGAAGAATGAGAGGGGATCTCATCGAAACATATAAAATTCTGACAGGTCTGGACAAACTAGATGCAGGAAGAATGTTCCCGATGGTCGGAGAGTCCAGAACCAGGGGTCATAATCTAAGGATAAGGGGTAAGCCATTTAGGACAGAAATGAGGAAGAATTTCTTCACCCAGAGAGTGGTGAACCTGTGGAATTCTCTACCACAGAAGGTAGTTGAGGCCAAGTCATTAAATATATTCAAGAATGAGTTAGATATATTTCTTAAGGCTAAAGGGATCAAGGGATATGGGGAGAAGGCAGGTACAGGGTACTGAGTTTGGATGATCAGCCATGATCTCATCGAATGGCGGAGCAGGCTCGAGGGGCCGAATGGCCTACTCCTGCTCCTATCTTCTATGTTTCTATGATCTTGGCTCAGACATAGAATCAGTCTGGGTGGAGATAAGAAATAGTAAGGGAAAGAAGTCACTGGTGGGAGTTGTCTATAGGCCCCCTAACAGTAGCTACCCTGTGGAAACAGAATATAAATCAAGAAATAATAGGGGGCAAATTATTATTTAAATGGAGAGAGACTACAGAATGCTGCGGTACAGAGGGATCTGGGGGTCCTCGTACATGAAACACAAAAAGTTAGCATGCAGGTACAGCAAGTAATTAGGAAGGCTAATGGAATGTTGGCCTTTATTTCAAGGGGGATGGAGTATAAAAGCAGGGAAGTCCTGCTACAACTGTACAGGGCGCTGGTGAGACCACACCTGGAGTACTGCATACAGTTGTGGTCTCCTTATTTAAGGAAGGATATACTTGCATTGGAGGCAGTTCAGAGAAGGTTCACAGGGTTGATTCCAGAGATGAGGGTTTTGACGTATGAGGAAAGGTTGAGCAGGTTGGGCCGATACTCATTGGAGTTTAGAAGAATGAGAGGTGATCTTATTGAAACATATAAGATTCTGAGGGGGCTCGACAAGGTAGATGCAGAGGGGATGTTTCCCCTCATGGCGGAATAGCTTCAAAATAAGGGGTCGCCCATTTAAGACGGCGATGAGGAGGAATTTCTTCTCTCAGAGGGTCGTGAATCTTTGGAATTCTCTGCCCCAGAGAGCTGTGGAGGCGGAGTCATTGAATAAAGTACTGCCAGTATATTCGACTGCGTGGGGCTTCACTGCGGACCCCAATATTGCCCTCCCCGACGTCCGTCCCCGGAGACAGACAGATATTTGAGCTACAGGGGAGTCGAGGGTTATGGGGAGCGGGCGGGAAAGTGGAGTTGAGGTCGAGGATCAGATCAGCCATGATCTTATTGAATGGCGGGGGCAGGCTCGAGGGGCCGAATGGCCGACTCCTGGCTCCTGTTTCTCATGTTCTCATGTGGAGGTACGGAAGCACGTGCGGGAGCGCTCTGCGTCTGGGGATCGTGCGGCGGTCTGGCCGGGAATCTCCGAGAGACCGGCCGAGGGAGGTGGGTGGGGCCGATAGCCTAACACTATCGGGGAGTATCATTGCGCCAGGCGATCTATCGATCTATCTATCTCCCCCGCCACCCCCCCCAGCCCACTCGGTGTGGCCCCGAATCGTGGACACCCCTCCCCTGCCTTGGTAGCTCAGACGAGCCAGGACGGAGATCGGGGCGGGCGGGCGGGGCTACTACTAGCCTCAGTGCCACTGGCTTAGGGAAGGGGTGAAAATCAGCCCAGGCTTCCTGCTCCCGAACCCCGCCCAGTGACCCCCGCGGGGACGGACGTCGGGGAGGGCAATACTGGGGTCCTCGGCGAAGCCCCACGCAGTCGAATATGCTGGCGGTACTCAACTGCCCTGAGCCGCTTGGGTGAGGCAGTGGAGGGCACTGAACCCCATCACACTGAACCCCACACAAACTGAAGCCCACACACACACTGAACCCCACACACACACTGAACCCCACACACACACTGAACCCCACACACACTGAAACCCCACACACACACTGAACCCACCACACACACTGAACCCCACACACACACTGAACCCCACACACACACTGAACCCCACACACACACTGAACCCCACACACACACTGAACCCCATCACACTGAACCCCACACAAACTGAAGCCCACACACACACTGAACCCCACACACACACTGAACCCCACACACACACTGAACCCCACACACACTGAAACCCCACACACACTGAACCCCACACACACACTGAACCCCACACACACTGAAACCCCACACACACTGAAATCCCACACACACTGAACCCCACACACACACTGAACCCCACACACACACTGAACCCCACACTCACTGAACCCCACACACACACACTGAACCCCACACACACTGAACCCCACACACACACTGAACCCCACACACACACTGAACCCCCCACACACACTGAAACCCCCACACACACTGAACCCCACACACACACTGAACCCCCCACACACACTGAACCCCACACTCACTGAACCCCACACACACACTGAACCCCACACACATTGAACCCCACACACACACTGAACCCCACACACACACTGAACCCCCCACACACACTGAACCCCACACTCACTGAACCCCACACACACACTGAACCCCACACACATTGAACCCCACACACACACTGAAACCCCCACACACACTGAACCCCCCACACATACTGAACCCCACACACACACTGAACCCCACACACACTGAATCCCCCCCACACACACTGAACCCCACACACACTCTGAACCCCCCACGCACACACTGAACCCCCCACGCACTGAACCCCACACACACACTGAACCCCACACACACACTGAACCCCACACACACTGAACCCCCCACACACTGAACCCCCCACACACACTGAACCCCACACACACTGAACCCCCACACACACTGAACCCCACACACAGACACTGAACCCCCCACACACTGAACCCCCCACACGCACACTGAACCCCACACACACACACTGAACCCCACACACACACTGAACCCCCACACACTGAACCACACACACACACTGAACCCCCCACACGCACACTGAACCCCACACACACACACTGAACCCCCACACACTGAACCCCACACACACACACTGAACCCCCACACACACTGAACCCCCCACACACACTGAACCCCCCACACACACTGAACCCCCCACACACACACTGAAACCCACACACACACTGAACCCCACACATACTGAAACCCCCCACACACACTGAACCCCCCACACACACACTGAACCCCATGCACACTGAACCCCACGCACACTGAACCCCACACACACTGAACCCCACACGCTGAACCCCCCGCACACTGAACCCCCCACACACACACTGAACCCCACACACACACTGAACCCCACACACACTGAACTCCACACACACACTGAACCCCCCACACACACACTGAACCCCACACACACACACTGAACCCTCCACACACACACTAAACCCCACACACACACTGAACCCCACACACACACTGAACCCCACACACACTGAACCCCACACACACACACTGAACCCCACACACACACTGAACCCCACACACATACTGAATCCCCCACACACACTGAACCCCACACACACACTGAACCCCACACACACACACACTGAACCCCACACACACTGAACCCCACTCACACACTGAACCCCCCACACACACTGAACCCCACACACACTGAACCCCCCCACACACACTGAACCCCACACACACTGAACCCCACACACACACTGAAACCCACACACACACACTGAACCCCCCACACACTGAACCCCACACACACTGAACCCCACACACACTGAACCCCACACACACACTGAACCCCACACACACTGAACCCCCCACACATACTGAACCCCACACACACACTGAACCCCACACACACACACTGAACCCCACACACACACACTGAACCCCACACACACTGAACCCCACTCACACACTGAACCCCACACACACTGAAACCCACACACACACTGAACCCCACACACACACTGAACCCCACACACACTGAACCCCACACACACACTGAACCCCCCACACACACTGAACCCCACACACACTGAATCCCCCACACACACACACTGAACCCCACACACACACTGAACCCCACACACACACTGAACCCACCACACACACTGAAACCCCCACACACATTGAACCGCACACACACACTGAACCCCACACACACTGAACCCCACACACACTCTGAACCCCCACACACACACACTGAACCCCCCACACACTGAACCCCACACACACACTGAACCCCACACACACACTGAACCCCCCACACACTGAACCCCCCACACACAGACAAACCCCCCACACAGACACTGAACCCCCCACACACACACTGAACCCCCCACACACACACTGAACCCCACACACACACTGAACACCCCACACACAGTGAATCCCCCACACACACTGAAACCCCCACACACTGAACCCCCCACACACACTGAACCCCCCACACACACTGAACCCCCCACACACACTCAAACCCCCCACACACACTGAACCCCACACACACACTCAAACCCCCCACACACTGAACCCCACACACACACTGAACCCACACACACTGAACCCCACACACACACTGAACTCCACACACACTGAACCCCCACACACACTGAACCCCACACACACACTGAACCTCACACACACTGAACCCCCCACACACACACTGAACCCCACACACACACACACACTGAACCCCCCCACACACACTGAACCCCACACACACACACACTGAACCCCACACACACACACTGAACCCCACACACACACACTGAACCCCCCACACACACACTGAACCCCACACACACACACACACTGAACCCCCCCACACACACTGAACCCCACACACACACACACTGAACCCCACACACACACACTGAACCCCACACACACACTGAACCCCAAACATACTGAAACCCCCCACACACTGAACCCCCCACACACACTGAACCCCACACACACTGAACCCCACGCACACTGAACCCCACACACACTGAACCCCACACACACTGAACCCCACACACACTGAACCCCCCGCACACTGAACCCCACACACACTGAACCCCACACACACTGAACCCCCCGCACACTGAACCCCACACACACACTGAACCCCACACACTGAACCCCACACACACACTGAACCCCCACACACACACTGAACCCCCCACACACACACTGAACCCCACACACACTGAACCCCACGCACACTGAACCCCACACACACTGAACCCCCCGCACACTGAACCCCCCACACACACTGAACCCCACACACTGAACCCCACACACACACTGAACCCCCCACACACACACTGAACCCCACACACACACACTGAACCCCACACACACACTGAACCCCCACACACACACTGAACCCCCACACACACTGAACCCCCCACACACACTGAACCCCACACACACTGAACCACACACACACTGAACCCCCACACACACTGAACCCCACACACACACTGAACCGCACACACACACTGAACCCCCACACACACTGAACCCCACACACACACTGAATCCCCCACACACACACTGAACCGCACACACACTGAACCCCACACATACACTGAACCACACACACACACTGAACCACACACACACACACACACTGAACCCCCCACACACACACTGAACCCCCCCACACACTGAACCCCCCCACACACTGAACCCCACACACACTCTGAACCCCCCCACACACACTGAACCCCACACACACTGAACCCCCCCACACACACTGAACCCCCCACACACACACTGAAACCCACACACACACTGAACCCCACACACATACTGAATCCCCCACACACACTGAACCCCACACACACTGAACCCCACACACACACTGAATCCCACACACACACACTGAACCCCACACACACACTGAACCCCACACACTCACACTGAACCCCACACACACACTGAACCCCACACACACACTGAACCCCACACACACTGAACCCCACACACACACTGAACCCCCCACACACACACTGAACCCCACACACACACTGAACCCCCCCACACACACCGAACCCCACACACACTGAACCCCACACACACTGAACCCCCCCACACACACCGAACCCCACACACACTGAACCCCACACACACACTGAAACCCACACACACACACTGAACCCCCCACACACTGAACCCCACACACACACACTGAACCCCACACACACTGAACCCCACACACACACTGAACCCCCCACACACACTGAACCCCACACACACTGAATACCCCACACACACACACAACCCCACACACACACTGAACCCCACACTCACTGAACCCCACACACACACTGAACCCCACACACACTGAACCCCACACACACACTGAACCCACCACACACACTGAAACCCCCACACACACTGAACCCCATACACACACTGAACCCCACACACACACTGAACCCCACACACACTGAACCCCACACACACTCTGAACCCCCACACACACACACTGAACCCCCCACACACTGAACCCCACACACACACTGACCCCCCCACACACTGAACCCTCCACACACTGAACCCCCCACACACACTGAACCCCACACACAGACAAACCCCCCACACACACACTGAACCCCCCCCCCACACACACACTGAACCCCCCCCCCACACACACACTGAACCACACACACACTGAACCACACACACACTGAACCACACACACACTGAACCCCACACACACACACACTGAACCCCACACACACACTGAACACCCCACACACTGAACCCCCCACACACACTGAACCCCACACACACTGAACCCCACACACACTGAACCCCACACACACACTGAATCCCACACACACACTGAACACCCCACACACTGAACCCCCCACACACACTGAACCCCACACACACACTGAACCCCACACACACTGAACCCCACACACTGAACCCCACACACACACTGAACCCCACACACACTGAACCCCACACACACACTGAACCCCACACACACTGAACCCCACACACACACTGAACCCCACACACACTGAACCCCCCACACACACTGAACCCCCCACACACACTGAACCCCACACACACTGAACCCCCCACACACACTGAACCCCCCACACACACTGAACCCCACACACACTCAAACCCCCCACACACTGAACCCCACACACACACTGAACCCCCCACACACACTCAAACCCCCCACACACTGAACCCCACACACACACTGAACCCCACACACACACTGAACCCCACACACATTGAACCCCCACACACACTGAACCCCACACACACACACTGAACCCCACACGCACTGAACCCCACACACACACTGAACCCCCCACACACTGAACCCCACACACACACTGAACCCCCACACACACTGAACCCCACACACACACACTGAACCCCACACACACTGAAACCCACACACACACTGAACCCCACACGCACTGAACCCCACACACACACTGAACCCCCCACACACACACTGAACCCCACACACACTGAACCCCACACACACTGAAACCCACACACACACTGAACCCCACACACACACTGAACCCCACACACACACTGAACCCCACACATACTGAAACCCCCCACACACACTGAACCCCCCACACACACTGAACCCCCCACACACACACTGAACCCCACACACACTGAACCCCACGCACACTGAACCCCACACACACTGAACCTCCCACACACACTGAACCCCACACACACTGAACCCCACGCACACTGAACCTCCCACACACACTGAACCCCACACACACACACACACTGAACCCCCCACACACACACTGAAACCCACACACACACTGAACCCCACACATACTGAAACCCCCCACACACTGAACCCCCCACACACACTGAACCCCCCACACACACACTGAACCCCACACACACTGAACCCCACGCACACTGAACCCCCCGCACACACACTGAACCCCACACACACACACTGAACCCCACACACACACTGAACCCCACACACACTGAACAACACACACACTGAATCCCCCACACACACACTGAACCCCACACACACACTGAACCCCACACACACACTGAACCCCACACACACACTGAACCCCACACACACTGAACCCCACACACACTGAACCCCACACACACACTGAACCCCACACACACACTGAACCGCACACACACTGAACCCCACACACACACTGAACCCCACACACACTGAACCCCACACACACTGAACCCCACACACACTGAACCACACACACACTGAACCCCCCACACACACACTGAACCCCCCCACACACACACTGAACCCCACACACACACTGAACCCCCCACACACACACTGAACCCCACACACACTGAACCCCACACACACTGAACCCCACGCACACTGAACCCCCCGCACACACACTGAACCCCACACACACACACTGAACCCCACACACACACTGAACCCCACACACACTGAACCCCACACACACTGAACAACACACACACTGAATCCCCCACACACTGAACAACACACACACTGAACCCCACACACACACTGAACCCCACACACACACTGAACCCCACACACACTGAACCCCACACACACACTGAACCCCACACACACACTGAACCCCACACACACACTGAACCCCCCCACACACTGAACCCCACACACACTCTGAACCCCCCCACACACTGAACCCCACACACACTGAACCCCACACACACTGAACCACACACACACTGAACCACACACACACACACACTGAAACCCACACACACACACTGAACCCCACACACACTGAAACCCACACACACACACTGAACGCCACACACATTGAACCCCCCCACACACACTGAACCCCACACACACTGAACCACACACACACACTGAACCCCCCAACACACTGAACCCCACACACATACTGAACCCCCCACACACTGAACCCCCCACACACTGAACCCCCGTTCCGTTGCTCCGCTTACCCGATGTCTCATTGCTGATTGCGAAGGCGTCAAATAGGTGGAGTAAACCTTTCTGGAGTAATCGTCATCTGTGGAATCGGAGAGAGGCAGCTTAACATCGCAGGAAGAGAACATTCTGCAACCGGAGGGCCTGCCGAAGAGAGGAACGCTTGAGGGAGTTTTACCCTGTATCTAACCCGTGCTGTACCTGCCCTGGGAGTGTTTGATGGGACAGTGTAGAGGGAGCTTTACTCTGTATCTAACCCGTGTTGTACCTGCCCTGGGAGTGTTTGATGGGACAGTGTAGAGGGAGCTTTACTCTGTATCTAACCCGTGCTGTACCTGCCCTGGGAGTGTTTGATGGGACAGTGTAGAGGGAGCTTTACTCTGTATCTAACCCGTGCTGTACCTGCCCTGGGAGTGTTTGATGGGAACAGTGTGGAGGGAGCTTTACTCTGTATCTAACCCGTGCTGTACCTGCCCTGGGAGTGTTTGATGGGACAGTGTAGAGGGAGCTTTACTCTGTATCTAACCCGTGTTGTACCTGCCCTGGGAGTGTTTGATGGGACAGTGTAGAGGGAGCTTTACTCTGTATCTAACCCGTGCTGTACCTGCCCTGGGAGTGTTTGATGGGACAGTGTAGAGGGAGCTTTACTCTGTATCTAACCCGTGCTGTACCTGCCCTGGGAGTGTTTGATGGGAACAGTGTGGAGGGAGCTTTACTCTGTATCTAACCCGTGCTGTACCTGCCCTGGGAGTGTTTGATGGGACAGTGTAGAGGGAGCTTTACTCTGTATCTAACCCCATGCTGTACCTGCCCTGGGAGTGTTTGATGGGGACAGTGTAGAGGGAGCTTTACTCTGTATCTAACCCGTGCTGTACCTGTCCTGGGAGTGTTTGATGGGACAGTGTAGAGGGAGCTTTACTCTGTATCTAACCCCGTGCTGTACCTGCCCTGGGAGTGTTTGATGGGACAGTGTAGAGGGAGCTTTACTCTGTATCTAACCCGTGCTGTACCTGCCCTGGGAGTGTTTGATGGGACAGTGTAGAGGGAGCTTTACTCTGTATCTAACCCCGTGCTGTACCTGCCCTGGGAGTGTTTGATGGGACAGTGTAGAGGGAGCTTTACTCTGTATCTAACGCGTGCTGTACCTGCCCTGGGAGAGTTTGATGGGGACAGTGTAGAGGGAGCTTTACTCTGTATCTAACCCGTGCTGTACCTGCCCTGGGAGTGTTTGATGGGGACAGTGTAGAGGGAGCTTTACTCTGTATCTAACCCGTGCTGTACCTGCCCTGGGAGTGTTTCATGGGGACAGTGTAGAGGGAGCTTTACTCTGTATCTAACCCGTGCTGTACCTGCCCTGGGAGTGTTTGATGGGACCGTGCAGAGGGAGCTTTACTCTGTATCTAACCCGTGCTGTACCTGCCCTGGGAGTGTTTGATGGGACAGTGTAGAGGGAGCTTTACTCTGTATCTAACCCCGTGCTGTACCTGCCCTGGGAGTGTTTGATGGGACAGTGTAGAGGGAGCTTTACTCTGTATCTAACCCGTGCTGTACCTGCCCTGGGAGTGTTTGATGGGACAGTGTAGAGGGAGCTTTACTCTGTATCTAACCCGTGCTGTACCTGCCCTGGGAGTGTTTGATGGGACAGTGTAGAGGGAGCTTTACTCTGTATCTAACCCCGTGCTGTACCTGCCCTGGGAGTGTTTGATGGGACAGTGTAGAGGGAGCTTTACTCTGTATCTAACCCCGTGCTGTACCTGCCCTGGGAGTGTTTGATGGGACAGTGTAGAGGGAGCTTTACTCTGTATCTCACCCCGTGCTGTACCTGCCCTGGGAGTGTTTGATGGGACAGTGTAGAGGGAGCTTTACTCTGTATCTAACCCATGCTGTACCTGCCCTGGGAGTGTTTGATGGGGACAGTGTAGAGGGAGCTTTACTCTGTATCTAACCCGAGCTGTACCTGCCCTGGGAGTGTTTGATGGGACAGTGTAGAGGGAGCTTTACTCTGTATCTAACTCGTGCTGTACCTGCCCTGGGAGTGTTTGATGGGACAGTGTAGAGGGAGCTTTACTCTGTATCTAACCCATGCTGTACCTGCCCTGGGAGTGTTTGATGGGGACAGTGTAGAGGGAGCTTTACTCTGTATCTAACCCCGTGCTGTACCTGCCCTGGGATTGTTTGATGGGACAGTGTAGCGGGAGCTTTACTCTGTATCTACCCCCGTGCTGTACCTGCCCTGGGAGTGTTTGATGGGACAGTGTAGAGGGAGCTTTACTCTGTATCTAACCCGTGCTGTACCTGCCCTGGGAGTGTTTGATGGGACAGTGTAGAGGGAGCTTTACTCTGTATCTAACCCCATGCTGTACCTGCCCTGGGAGTGTTTGATGGGGACAGTGTAGAGGGAGCTTTACTCTGTATCTAACCCGTGCTGTACCTGTCCTGGGAGTGTTTGATGGGACAGTGTAGACGGAGCTTTACTCTGTATCTAACCCCGTGCTGTACCTGCCCTGGGTGTGGTTGATGGGGACAGTGTAGAGGGAGCTTTACTCTGTATCTAACACCCGTGCTGTACCTGCCCTGGGAGTGTTTGATGGGACAGTGTAGAGGGAGCTTTACTCTGTATCTCACCCCGTGCTGTACCTGCCCTGGGAGTGTTTGATGGGACAGTGTAGAGGGAGCTTTACTCTGTATCTAAGCCATGCTGTACCTGCCCTGGGAGTGTTTGATGGGGACAGTGTAGAGGGAGCTTTACTCTGTATCTCACCCGAGCTGTACCTGCCCTGGGAGTGTTTGATGGGACAGTGTAGAGGGAGCTTTACTCTGTATCTAACTCGTGCTGTACCTGCCCTGGGAGTGTTTGATGGGACAGTGTAGAGGGAGCTTTACTCTGTATCTAACCCATGCTGTACCTGCCCTGGGAGTGTTTGATGGGGACAGTGTAGAGGGAGCTTTACTCTGTATCTAACCCATGCTGTACCTGCCCTGGGATTGTTTGATGGGACAGTGTAGCGGGAGCTTTACTCTGTATCTACCCCCGTGCTGTACCTGCCCTGGGAGTGTTTGATGGGACAGTGTAGAGGGAGCTTTACTCTGTATCTAACCCGTGCTGTACCTGTCCTGGGAGTGTTTGATGGGACAGTGTAGACGGAGCTTTACTCTGTATCTAACCCCGTGCTGTACCTGCCCTGGGTGTGGTTGATGGGGACAGTGCAGAGGGAGCTTTACTCTGTATCTAACACCCGTGCTGTACCTGCCCTGGGAGTGTTTGATGGGACAGTGTAGAGGGAGCTTTACTCTGTATCTCACCCCGTGCTGTACCTGCCCTGGGAGTGTTTGATGGGACAGTGTAGAGGGAGCTTTACTCTGTATCTAAGCCATGCTGTACCTGCCCTGGGAGTGTTTGATGGGGACAGTGTAGAGGGAGCTTTACTCTGTATCTAACCCGAGCTGTACCTGCCCTGGGAGTGTTTGATGGGACAGTGTAGAGGGAGCTTTACTCTGTATCTAACTCGTGCTGTACCTGCCCTGGGAGTGTTTGATGGGACAGTGTAGAGGGAGCTTTACTCTGTATCTAACCCGTGCTGTACCTGCCCTGGGAGTGTTTGATGGGACAGTGTAGAGGGAGCTTTACTCTGTATCTAACCCGTGCTGTACCTGCCCTGGGAGTGTTTGATGGGACAGTGTAGAGGGAGCTTTACTCTGTATCTAACCCCATGCTGTACCTGCCCTGGGAGTGTTTGATGGGGACAGTGTAGAGGGAGCTTTACTCTGTATCTAACCCGTGCTGTACCTGTCCTGGGAGTGTTTGATGGGACAGTGTAGACGGAGCTTTACTCTGTATCTAACCACGTGCTGTACCTGCCCTGGGTGTGGTTGATGGGGACAGTGTAGAGGGAGCTTTACTCTGTATCTAACCCCCGTGCTGTACCTGCCCTGGGAGTGTTTGATGGGACAGTGTAGAGGGAGCTTTACTCTGTATCTAACCCGTGCTGTACCTGCCCTGGGAGTGTTTGATGGGACAGTGTAGAGGGAGCTTTACTCTGTATCTAACCCCGTGCTGTACCTGCCCTGGGAGTGTTTGATGGGACAGTGTAGAGGGAGCTTTACTCTGTATCTAACCCGTGCTGTACCCGCCCTGATGTTACTGATGGAAATCACACACCTTTCTCTTCCTCTGCGATCCCGGCAGGTGACCTCCGACCTGGGCTGAGGGCCTCCTGCAGTTTCTTCTCGTACAGGCGGCGGGTGGAAGCTGAAAAGCAGAAGACGGGGTCAGCGTCGGGGTCCTCGTACAAAAGTAGAGAGCGTTTCATGTCGTCCCATTCCTTCCCGGTCCCGGCCTCAGCACGCATCCGCGTAACCGGAATGCGATCGGGTCTCCTACCGGCTCCGAAACCCGGGGGGGGGGGGACGCGGAGTTCAGCCCCCAGGACCTGCTCACCCATCGGGGAGTGGCGTACGCCACCCCCGGGCAATCATTTCCCTGCTGTCACCAATCCTTTACCGGTGAGCTGCGGCCCTTTGAGTGCTGCGGCCTTTGAGTGCTGCGGCCCTTTGAGTGCTGCGGCCCTTTGTGTGCTGCGGGCCTTTGAGTGCTGCAGCCCGTTGTGTGCAGCGGCCCTTTGAGTGCTGACTTCAGGTCAAGGGCGGGGACTCCTGCACCCCGAAATTCGGTGGGGCCACGACCCCTGACCCACGACCCCGCCTCCCCCGCAGGGGTCGACGCCGCTCCTTACCCACAACAGGGCCGTGAGGGATCCTGCAGGCGTTCAGCCGGTCGCTGAGTTGCTCGTTGCTCAGACGCTTCAACGCTTCCATTGCCAAGACCCCGGACACAGCGGCTTGCAAAGGCAGTGGGAGGTCACCTGCAGAAGGAGGAGGCAGGAGGTCATTACCCGGGGAGTGCCTGTCGTTTCCACATTTCGTCTGGTATCGCCCCGAGTCGCAGCCCAGAGGGGGTCAGGTCCGCTCGACCTGCAGCGGGGCAAGAGAAACATCAGAGAACCAGGGTGAAAGGGTCATCCCAGCACGGACTGTCCCAGCAGAGACAGTCCCAGCACGGACTGTCCCAGCAGAGACAGTCCCAGCACGGACTGTCCCAGCACAGACAGTCCCAGCATAGACTGTCCCAGCAGACAATTCCAGCACAGACAATCCCAGCACAGACAGTCCCAGCAGACTGTCCCAGCATAGACTGTCCCAGCACAGACAGTCCCAGCAGACAATCCCAGCACAGACAGTCCCAGCAGACAGTCCCAGCACAGACAGTCCCAGCAGACAATCCCAGCACAGACAGTCCCAGCAGACAGTCCCAGCATAGACTGTCCCAGTAGACTGTCCCAGCACAGACAGTCCCGGCATAGACTGTCCTAGTAGACTGTCCCAGTCTCCAGCACAGACTGTCCCAGCAGACAGTCCCGGCACCCTCTGTTTATAATGTGATTGAGCAGCCCTCTCTCTGTCTTTCGCTTTCTCTCTCTCCCGGGTCTCTCTCTCTCTCTCTCTCTCACTGTTTCTCTCTCTCTCTATCCCGGGTCTCTCTCTCTCTCACTGTTTCTCTCTCTCTCTCTCTCTATCCCGGGTCTCTCTCTCTCTCACTGTTTCTCTCTCTCTCTCTCTCTATCCCGGGTCTCTCTCTCTCTCACTGTTTCTCTCTCTCTCTCTCTCTATCCCGGGTCTCTCTCTCTCTCTCTCTCTCACTGTTTCTCTCTCTCTCTATCCCGGGTCTCTTTCTCTCTATCCCGGGTCTCTCTCTCTCTCTCTATCCCGGGTCTCTTTCTCTCTATCCCGGGTCTCTCTCTCTCTCTCTATCCCGGGTCTCTCTCTCTATCCCGGGTCTCTCTCTCTCTCTCTCTCTATCCCGGGTCTCTCTCTCTATCCCGGGTCTCTCTCTCTCTCTCTCTCACTGTTTCTCTCTCTCTCTTTCCCGGCTCTGAAACTCACCAAGCGGTCGCTACGCAGGGAAAATTCGGAGCGGGGAGTGTCCGGAAATATGGACAGGATCCGGCCCGCCAGCGGCAGAGAGAGACAAAGCGGGAGAGAGAGAGAGAGGGAGAGAAAGAGAAACAGACAGAGACAGAGAGAGAAACAGAGAGAGAAAGAGAAATAGACAGAGAGAGAGAGAGAGAAACAGAGAGAGAGAGAGAAATAGGGAGAGAGAGAGAGAGAGAGAAATAGGGAGAGAGAGAGAGAAATAGGGAGAGAGACAGAAAGAGAAACAGACAGAGAGACAGAGCGAGAGGAACAGACAGAGAGAGAGAGAGACAGAGGGAGAGAGAGAAACAGAGGGAGAGAGAGACAGAGAGGGACAGACAGAGAGAGAGAGGGACAGAGAGATAGGGAGAGAGAGAGACAGCGAGAGAGAGGGACAGAGAGATAGGGAGAGAGCGAGAGAGGGACAGAGAGAGAGAGAGAGGGACAGAGAGAGAGACAGAGAGAGAGAGAGAGGGACAGAGAGAGAGACAGAGACAGAGAGAGAGACAGAGGGACAGAGAGATAGGGAGAGAGAGACAGAGAGAGACAGAGCGAGATGGAGGTAAAGAGGGAGAGAGAAAGGGAGAGAGACAGAGAGAGAGAGGGACAGAGAGGGAGAGAGAGAGGGACAGAGAGACAGAGAGAGAGAGAGGGAGAGAGAGAGAGAGAGACAGACAGAGAGATGGAGGTAAAGAGGGAGAGATAGCGAAGGAAGGAGAGAAAGGGAGGGAGAGTGGGGAAGGTAGGAGGGGCAGCGAGGTGGAGGGAGGAAGATGGAGACTCCGGGTATTTATTGAATTAATTGGGTTAAAATTGATGAATAAACAAAGTGAGCAGTCAATTCCGAGTGTCCTTTAAATGAATTCCGTGAAATGTGTTAATAAAGTCAGTAAAATTAAATAAAGAACTGTTACTAATGATCTTAAAAGGTTGGCAGTTCTCAAAGTGGAAAAGTCACCTGGTCCGGACGGGACGCGCCCTCGGACGCTGAGGGAAGTAAGGGTGGAAATTGCGGAGCCTCAGGCCACGATCTTCCAATTCTCCTTGGATACGGGGGTGGTGCCAGAGGACTGCAAATATTACACCCCTGTTTAAAACAAGGGAAGAGTGATAAACCCGGCAACAACAGGCCAGTCAGCCGAACGCCGGTGGTCAGAGACAGTAATCTGGGACAAAATTAATTGTCACTTGGAAAAATACGAGCTAATAAATTTGTTAAAGGCAAATCGTGTTTGACTAACTTACTGAGTTCTTTGATGAAGTAACAGAGGGGGTTGATGAGGGTGGTGCGGCGGATGTTGTGTATATGGACTTTCAAAAGGCATTTGACAATGTA
Organism: Squalus acanthias; assembly: GCA_030390025.1. Taxonomy (NCBI): domain Eukaryota; kingdom Metazoa; phylum Chordata; class Chondrichthyes; order Squaliformes; family Squalidae; genus Squalus; species Squalus acanthias. The sequence goes on along the minus strand of JASTWF010000303.1, from coordinate 233,331 downwards.
CCTGAGGGTGGTGCGGCGGATGTTGTGTTAATAGACTTTCAAAAGGCGTTTGACAATGTACCTGAGGGTGGTGCGGCGGATGTTGTGTATATGGACTTTCAAAAGGCGTTTGACAATATACCTGAGGGTGGTGCGGCGGATGTTGTGTATATGGACTTTCAAAAGGCGTTTGACAATGTACCCCATAATAGACTTGTTGGCAAAATTAAAGCCCATGGGATTAAAGGGGCAGGGGCAGCGGCAGCATAAGGGTCCGGTAGCAAAGTGGTTATGTTACTGGACTAATAATCCACAGGCCTGGACATGATTTGGAGACGTGTAGTTCAAATCCTACCACAAGCAGCTGGGGAATTTAAATTCAGTTAATTAAATAAATCTGGAATAAAAAGCTAGTATCAGTAATGGTGACCACGAAACTGCTGGATTGTCAGGAAAAACCCATCTGGTTTCACTAAATGTCCTTTAGGGAAGGAAATCTACCGTCTTTACCCGGTCTGGCCCATACGTGGCTCCAGCAAATGTGGTTGACTCTGAAATGGCCGAGCAAGTTGGACCAAACCGCTACAGAGAAGAGGGACTGCAGCGGTTCAAGGGCAATTAGGGATGGGCAATAAATGCTGGCCTTGCCAGTGACACCCACATCCCAGGAATGAATACTAAAAAAAAAATGAGGATACGAAATTGGCGCAGGGACAGAAATATATATTAACGACCAGCACTTGGGTATACAGGGCATAATTTCAAAGTTTGCAGATGACACAAAACTCGGAAATGTAGTGAACAGTGAGGAGGATAGCGACAGACTTCGGGAGGACAGAGACAGACTGGTGCATTGGGCAGACACATGGCAGATGAAACTTAAGAAATAGGAGCAGGAGTCGGCCATTCGGCCCCTCGAGCCTGCTCCGCCATTCAATAAGATCATGGCTGAGCTGATCTTGGCCTCAACTCCACTTTCCTGCACTATCCCCATAACGCTTGACTCCCCTGTAGTTCAAACGTCTGTCTATCTCCGCCTTGAATATATTCAATGACTCAGCCTCCACAGCTCTCTGGGGTACAGAATTCCAAAGATTCACGAAGAAATTCCTCCTCATCTCCGTCTTAAAGGGCAACCCCTTATTCTGAAACTATGCCCCCTAGTTCTAGATTCCCCCACGAGGGGAAACAGCCTCTCAGCATCCACCCTGTCAAGCCCCCTCAGAATCTTATATGTTTCAATAAGATCACCTCACATTCTTCTAAATGCCAATGAGTATAGGCCCAACCTTTCCTCATAGACAACCCCTTCATCCCAGGAATCAACCTAGTATATCCCTCCTTAAATAAGGAAACAAAAACTGTCCGCAGTACTCCAGGTGTGGTCTCACCAATACCCTGTACAGTTGTAGCAGGACTTCTCTACTTTTATACTCCAACCCCCTTGCAATAAAGGCCAACATTCCATTTGCCTTCCTAATTACTTGCTGTACCTGCATGCTAACTTTTTGTGTTTCATGTACGAGGACACCCAGATCCCTCTGTACTGCAGCATTCTGTAGTCTCTCTCCATTTAAATAATATTTTGCTTTCCTATTCTTCCTACCAAAGTGGATAACCTCGCATTTTCCCACATTATACTCCATCTGCCAAATTTTTGCCCACTCGCTTAACCTATCTATATCCCTTTGCAGACTCGTTGTGTCCTCCTCACAACTTGCTTTCCCACCTATCTTTGTATCATCAGCAAATTTGGCAACAGTGCACACGGCCCCTTCATCCAAGTCATTAATATAGATTGTAAATAGTTGAGGCCCCAGCACTGATCCCTGTGGCACCCCACTAGTTACTGATTGCCAACCGGAAAATGACCCGTTTATCCCGACTCTCTGTTTTCTGTTAGTTAGCCAATCCCCTATCCATGCCAATATATTACCCCCAACCCCGTGAGCTCTTACCTTGTGCAGTAACCTTTTATGTGGCAACTTATCGAATGCCTTTTGGAAATCCAAATACACTACATCTACTGGTTCCCCTTTATCCACCCTGCTCATTACATCCTCAAAGAACTCTAATAAATTTGTCAAACACGATTTCCCTTTCATAAAACCATGTTGACTCTGCTTGATTGTATTATGATTTTCTAAATGCCCTGCTACTACTTCCTTAATAATGGATTCCAGCATTTTCCCAATGACAGATGTTAGGTTAACTGGCCTGTAGTTTGCTGCTTTCTGTCTCCCTCCTTTCTTGAATAGGGGTGTTACATTTGCGGTTTTCCAATCCGCTGGGACCTCTCCAGAATCCAGGCAATTTTGGAAGATTACAACCAATGCATCCACTATCTCTGTAGCCACTTCTTTTAAGACTCTAGGATGCAGGCCATCAGGTCCAGGGGACTTTGTCAGCCTTTTAGCCCCATTAGTTTTCTCCAGTGATAGTCATTGTTTTAAGTTCCTCCCTCCCTTTTGCTCCTTGATTTTCCACTATTATTGGGATGCTTTTAGTGTCTTCTACCGTGAAGACAGATACAAAATATTTGTTCAAAGTCTCTGCCATTTCCTTGTTTCCCATTATTAATTCCCCAGACTTATCCTCTAAGGGACCAACATTTACTTTAGCTACTCTCTTCCTTTTTATATACTTGTAGAAGCTCTTACTGTCTGTTTTTATATTTCTTGCTAGTTTACTCTCATAAGCTATTTTCTCCCTCTTTATTACTTTTTTAGTCATCCTTTGCAAGTTTCTAAAAAATTCCCAACCTTCTGGCCTACCACTACTCTTCGCATCATTGTATGCCTTTTCTTTCCATTTGATACCCTCCTTAACTTCCTCAGTTAGCCACGGATGGTTCTTCCTTCTCGTAGAGTCTTTCTTTCTCACTGGAATATATCTTTGTTGAGAGTTATGAAATATCTCCTTAAAAGTCTGCCACTGGTTATCTACCGTCTTACCCTTTAATCTATTTTCCCAGTCCACTTTAGCCAACTCTGTCTTCATACCTTTGTAATTGCCTTTATTTCAGTTTAAGACATTAGTTTCAGACCCAAGTTTCTCACCCTCAAACTGAGTGTCAAATTCTATCATGTTATGACCATAGAAACATAGAAAAATAGGAGCAGGAGTAGGCCATTCGGCCCTTCGAGCCTGCTCCGCCATTCAATATGATCATGGCAATTCCTCTATCTCAATACCATATTCCCGCTCTCTCCCCATACCCCTTGATGTCTTTTGTGTCTAGAAATCTATCTATCTCCTTCTTAAATATATTCAGTGACTTGGCCTCCACAGCCTTCCATGGTAGAGAATTCCACAGGTTCACCACCCTCTGAGTGAAGAAATGTCTCCTCATCTCAGTCCAAAATGTCCTACCCCGTATCCTGAGACTGTGACCCCTCGTTCAAGACCCCCCAGCCAGGGGAAACATCCTCCCTGCATCCAGTCTGTCTAGCCCGGTCAGAATTTTATACATTTCAATGAGATCACCTCTCATTCTTCTAAACTCTAGTGAATACAGGCCTTGTCGACCCAATCTCTCCTCATACGACAGTCCTGCCATTCCAGGAATCAGTCTGGTGAACCTTCGCTGCACTCCCTCTATGGCAAGTATATCCTTTCTTAGGTAAGGAGACCAAAACTGCACACAGTACTCCAGGTGTGGTCTCACCAAGGCCCTGTATAACTGTAGTAAGACATCCTTGCTCCTGCACTCAAATCCTCTTGCAATGAAGGCCAACATACCATTAGCCTTCCTAACTGCTTGCTGCACCTGCATGTTTGCTTTCAGTGACTGGTGTACAAGGACACCCAGGTCCCTTTGTACATCAACATTTCTCAATCTATCACCATTTAAATAATACTCTGCCTTTCTGTTTTTCCTACCGAAGTGGATAACTTCACATTTATCCACGTTATACTGCATCTGCCATGTATTTGCCCACTCACTCAACTTGTCTAAATCGCCTTGAAGCCTCTTTGCATCCTCCTCACAACTCACAGTCCCACCTAGTTTCGTGTCGTCAGCAAACTTGGAAATATTACATTTGGTTCCCTCATCCAAATCATTGATATATATATTGTGAATAGCTGGGGCCCAAGCACTGATCCCTGCGGTACCCCACTAGTCACCGCCTGCCACCCCGAAAAGGACCCATTTATTCCTACTCTCTGTTTCCTGTCTGTTAACCAATTTTCAATCCATGCCAGTATATTACCCCCAATAGAAACATAGAAACATAGAAGATAGGAGCAGGAGTAGGCCATTCAGCCCCTCGAGCCTGCTCCGCCATTCAATGAGATCATGGCTGATCATCCAAACTCAGTGCCCTGTCCCTGCCTTCTCTCCATATCCCTTGATCCCTTTAGCTTTAAGAAATATATCTAACTCCTTCTTGAATATATTTAATGAATTGGCCTCTACTGCCTTCTGTGGTAGAGAATTCCACAGGTTCACCACTCTCTGGGTGAAGAAATTCCTCCTCATCTCAGTCCTAAATGGCTTACCCCTTATCCTTAGACTGTGACCCCTGGTTCTGGACTCCCCCGCCATCGGGAACATCCTTCCTGCTACTAGTCTGTCGAGTCCTGTTAGAATTTTATAAGTTTCAATGAGATCCCCTCTCATTCTTCTAAACTCCAGCGAGTATAAGCCCAATCGCCCCAATCTCTCCTCATACGTCATTCCTGCCATCCCAGGTATCAGCCTGGTGAATCTTCGCTGCACTCCCTCCATGGCAAGAACACCAATCCCAGGTGCTTTAATTTTGCTCACTCACCTCTTATGTGGGACTTTATCAAAAGGCCTTCTGAAAATCCAAATACACCACATCCACTGGTTCTCCTGGATCTCTCTTCCCCAGAGGATCCTTTACTTTCAGATCATTAATGAATCCTGTCTCATTACGCAGTACCAGATCTAAAATAGCCTGCTCCCTGGTTGGTTCCACAACGTATTGTTCTAAGAAACTGTCCCGAATACTCTCTATGAACTCGTCCTCAAGGCTACCTTTGCCAATTTGATTTGTCCAATCTATATGAAGATTAAAATCGCCTGCGACATTTGACGCAGAGAAGTATGAAGTGATGCGTTTTGGTAGGAAGAATTTCAAAGGGTGTGCGGGAACAGAGAGACGTGGGGGATATATGTACACAAATCTTTGAAGGTGGCGGGACAAGAAAAAGGCACATGGGATCGAAAGGCATATAAGTATTTCCAGCATTTTCTGTTTTTATTTCAGATTTCCAGCATCCGCAGTATTTTGCTTTTGCATTTGGGATCCTTGGCTTTATAAACAGATGAGAAGTCGCACAACACCAGGTTATAGTCCAACAGATTTATTTAATTTTACAAGCTTGTAAAATTAAATAAATCTGTTGGACTATAACCTGGTGTTGATCTTTTTGGTTTGACAGAACGCAAATTTACTGTAAATCAATTAAAACTTGAAATGAAACTTAATAAATCAAATTAAAATTTGAAAGTCCGGGGTGACGATGCACTCCAGTCCCCGCGGCGCCCACCGGTCGCGGAAAAACTCAAGCGTGCCGGCGGACACCGCGTGTTCCATCTCCAGGGCCACCCGGGCGCGAACATGGCCGCGGAAGAGAGGCAGGCAATCGGGCCGAACGACCCCCTCGACCGCCCGCTGCCTGGACCAATTAATGGCTTTCTTGGCCAGGCCCAGGAGCAGTCCGACGAGGAGGTCCTCCGACCTACCCGCTCCCCTCCGCACCGGGTGACCGTAGATCAGGAGCGTGGGGCTGAAGTGCAACCAGAAATTGAGGAGCAGCCCCTTCAAATAATGAAAGAGGGGCTGCAACCTCTCACATTCAACATAAATGTGATAAACGGACTCCTCCAGGCCGCAAAAATGGCAAGCAGCCTGGGAGTCCGTAAACCTACTTAAAATCCTATTGCACGGGACTGCTCCGTGCAACACCCTCCAGGCCAAGTCCCCAATAGAACAAGGGAAGACTCCCGCGTAGAGAGCCTTCCAATGGGGACCTTCGCCTCCGCCGGACGGCAGGATGGTACGCCAAGGCGTGTCCGGACGGCAGACGAAGATGGCAAAGTGGAGAGTGTGCAGGAGCAGCCCGTACAGGAAACGCCTCCGTGCGGATTGAAAGGGCACGGAGGGCATTTCTCCGAGAAGGCTCAAGTGGTGAGGCGGCGGCTCCCGAGGGAGGATTCGGGGCCGGGCGCCGATAAGGAATTCCGTCCGAACGGGGGTCAGTTCGGACGGGATCGCCCCACGTGCTTGAGCCTCCTCGACACACCTAGTGGAGACGGGGCCCAGTGCCACTTTTAGCGACTCGATGGCTTTGACCGCGAGCCGGACGTTGACCCAAGACATGCGCCTCGCCAACTCCTCCGGCGCCATCCAGCCCGCTCCTCCGCCATCGAGCAGGTCCCCGACTCTGGTCACCTTACCGGGCACAGCCCTGCCCTCCGCCAGCCAGCCGAACCCGCGGTCGTGGAGGTGCGGATTCCTGAACAGCGGCTCCCGAAGGACGGCCGCCGCTCCTGACGGGGGAGAACTGCGCTCGGAGGCGACGCTGTTCCAAACCCATAGCAGTTCCTGGTAGAAGACAGGCAGCTCCCGCAGGCTGGCACGCGTGCCACCCACTCTCACAAACAGGAGCTGCGTGTCGTAATTGAGGCCGTGCAGCTGGCGGAAGAAATACGTCGCCAGCGCACGCCACCTAGGAGGATTCTCCACGTACAGGTATCTCTGCAGCGTCTGAAGACGGAAAGTCGCCGCCTGGGTGCGAAGGCACACCAGCGCCTGACCGCCCTCCCTAAGCGGGAGACTCAAAACCGCGGCAGAGACCCAGTGCTTCCTTTTGTCCCAGAAGAAGTCGACGAGCTTCTTCTGCATCTTGGCGACAAACGCAGGGGGAGGGATCAAAGTGACCAACCGGTACCACAACATGGCGGCCACCAGCTGGTTTATGACCAGCGCTCGACCCCTGTAGGACAACACTCGGAGCAGTCCTGTCCAGCGCCCTAGGCGAGCGGTGACTTTGGCCTCCAGCTCTTGCCAGTTCGCCGGCCAGGCGTCCTCGGCCGGGCTGAGGTAGACTCCCAGGTAGAGGAGGTGCGTGGTGCTCCAGGCGAAAGGCCCGAACTCCTCCGGCAGGGAGTCCACCTGCCATGGGCCCACCAGGAGTCCAGAACATTTCTCCCAGTTGATCTTGGCAGAGGATGCGTCCGAGTAAATCTGCTGGCATTCTCGCATCCTCCGCAAGTCGACGGGATCCGTGACCGCGAGGAGCACGTCATCGGCGTAAGCCGAGAGGACCACCTCCACGCCCGGCCCTTGCAGAGCCAGTCCCGTCAACCTCTTCCGCAAGAGGCGCAGGAAAGGCTCCACGCAAACGGCGTATAACTGACCGGACATGGGGCATCCCTGACGCACCCCCCTCCCGAAGCGAAGGGGCGCCGTCAAAGACCCGTTAACTTTAATCAGACACTCCGCGGCGGCGTACAGAAGTCGGATCCGGGCGACGAAATGCGTCCCGAACCCGAATGCGCGCAGAGTCCCGAAAAGATACTCGTGATCCACCCTGTCGAACGCCTTCTCCTGATCCAGGGAAAGGAAGGCGACCGACAGACCAGCCCTCTGGGAATGGTGGACCAGGTCCCGGACCAGATGGATGTTATCGTGGATACTCCGGCCCGGGACCGTGTAGGACTGGTCGGGGTGGATCATGCGGGCCAGCACGGTGCCAAGGCGAGCAGACATAGCCCTGGCGAAAATTTTGTAGTCCGTGCTGAGGAGGGAGACCGGGCGCCAGTTCTTAAGTAGGCGGAGATCGCCCTTCTTGGGCAGCAGGACGATGACCGCCCTGCGCCAAGAGAGGGGCATCTCCCCGGTCGCCAGACTTTCCCCCAGGACCCGCGCGTAGTCGTCCCCCAAGACGTCCCAGAACGCCCTGTGGAACTCCACGGTCAGCCCGTCCAGCCCCGGGGACTTGCCCCTCGAGAGCTGGCGCAGGGCGCCGGTCAGCTCCGCCAGGCTTAGCGGAGCTTCTAAATTCTCGGCGCCCTCCGGGCCGACCTTCGGCAGGTCCTCCCACAAAACTCTGCGCGCATCCTCGCTGGACGGATCCGAAGAGAACAGAGCCCCGTAATAGGCCCGGGCCTCCGCGCTGATGCCCTCCGGATCCGAGACCAGAGATCCGTCGTCGGCCAGCAGCCCCAAGAGCTGCTTACGGACCCCCCGTCTTTTTTCCAGCGAGTAGAAGAAGGGGGAGCCGCGGTCCAGGTCCCGCAGGAACTGGATCCGCGACCTCACGTACGCGCCTCGGGACCCGACCAGCTGCAGGTCCTTCAGCGCGCCCTTCTTCTCTTCGTACACCTTCCGCAGGGCCGGGTCCTCGACGACTTGACCGAGACGGGACTCCAGGTCGAGCACTTCTTTCTCCAATCGCCCGACCCGGGCCTCCCGCTTCTTGGTCGACCCCTTCGCGTACTCCTGACAGAAGACGCGGACGTGAGCCTTGCCCACGTCCCACCATAGCCTCAAGGAGGGGAAGCCTCCCCGCTTCCTTCTCCAGTCGGCCCAGAACCGGCGAAACGAATCCCGGAACCGCGCGTCCTCCAGCAGCAGGTTGTTAAAATGCCAGTACGCGGACCCCCCCCGCGCGCGCAGCGGAGCGAGCTCCGCCCACACCAGGTGGTGGTCCGTGCACGGCACCGGCCGCATGGAAGCCGCCGGAACGCAGGAGACGTACGCCCGGGAAATGTAAAGGCGGTCGATTCTGGACCTTCCTCCTCCAGACCTCACGCTCGTGAAGGCGCTGGAGTCGGGATGGAGATTTCGCCAGACGTCCACCAAGTCGAAGGACCCGACCAGGTCCCGCAACTTCTCCATCGCCGCCGGGCTTCGCGGGGGACCCGACCGGTCCCGCGCCTCGAGGGTACAATTGAAATCCCCCCCGAGGATGACGCACTCGCCCACGTCGATGGAGCCCAGAAGAGCGGACACTTCTCCGAAGAAGCGCACTTGCTGCGCACCGGTCCGGGGGGCGTACACGTTCACTAAATGGAGCGGCACGCCTCCCAGGCGAACAGTGACCTGGAGCAAGCGGCCCGGCACGTGCTCCTTGACCCTCAAGATCTCCGGCTGAAAATGCGGGGCCAGCAAGACAGCCACCCCGCAGGAATTGTTGGAGAGGTGACTCATGCTGACCCCTCCTTGCCACTCCAGGAGCCACGTGGCCTCGTCTCCCGGAACGGTGTGGGTTTCTTGCAGGAAGCACACCGCATATTTCCCGTCCCGAAGGACCGAGAAGTTAGTGAATCTACGGCGCGCCTCCCTGCTGCCGTTGATGTTGAGGCTGGCTATGGTTATCTTCATCTCAGAAGCATAGTGCAACCTCTACCTAACGGAGGGGAGGGAGGGCGGTCACTGACGACCGCCACTCCCTCAGCAGCCCAGTGTGGAACGTCTTGAGCCGACGCAGCTCGAGCCGGCCAACGTCCTTGTCCGCGCCCATGATTTTAACGGCGGCGCGGACGGACACGACGAGCAGCGTCAGCTCCGACCACTTGTCGAGGGCCAGCCGGATCTTCTTGTGACGACCCTGGCTCATGGCCATAAAATCCCGGAGTTCCCCTACGGGGATGAGGGGAGAGTCGGTGAAGGGCACGAGGGCGTCCATCGCCTCGCTGCCGATGGACTCCAAATCGTCCTCGATGCCCCCCACCGAGTCCCCGTCCTCCTCCGGGAGGTCGTCACCGGCGGCCAACCCGTCCGTCACACAGGGTGCAGCGAACGGCTCGGCCGCACCGGCCGGCCCCGCCTCCGTCACGATCCCACCCCCAGGATCGGTGGCAGAGGAGTCCACCCTGGGCTCCTTCAGGGGCGCCGGGCCGGGAGGCGGCGGCGGCGGTTCGGGGCCCCCCCCCGCCTCAGGCGCCGGGGCGACCGGAGAAACCGGGGAGAAAATAATCCCAAATTCCTCCAGCACGTCCGGCGCCAACAACAGAGACGGAGTCAGGGGGCTTTCCGTCTCCCCGCCACCAACCTCCGACCCAGCGGGCTGGGGATTGCTACACTCCTCCACCAGGTCGAGCAGTCCCTGGGAGATATCTGGGTTATAAAAGGCGGGCTCGGCTTCAGCCTCTTTGGCCTCGCCCGCCCCAGTCCCCAGGACGCCCGACCCGGCGAGGAGCAACGGTTCAGGTTCTACATTTTCTTCCGCGGGTTGTTCCGCGCCCCCCCCCACGGGCAGGGTCTCTTCCCCATCCCCGGGAGGCACAGGTCGGACAGACTCGGCTGTCTCACCCTCCCGAGGGACAGACGACCCCTGCCGATCGCGCGCGACGATGACGGTGGTGGGGTGGGGCGCAGCACCCGCGGCGGGCGACTGCCCCCCTTTTGCGGAGGGACCTTCCTCCTCGCAGTCCTCCTGCTGGGGGCGGAGCTTTCTTTTTAACGTATTGGGGCCCGGAGAGGGGGAGGCCTCCATGTCTGCTGGGGCCTCCCTCTCTGCCCCCTTCCGACGACTGGGTTTCTTGGGCCCCTCGGGCCCGAGCCCGGCCGCAGGTCTTGATTCAGCTGCCTCAGCAGTTGCGGTCACGGTGGCGGGCCCGGGCACGAGGACCCCCCCAGTCTCATGCGTCCCGACCAACTCCGCGATATACTCGGGCGTGAGTTCGGTCAATTCCGATGTTTCCTCCGCGAGGGGATCCGCCCTTAGGTGTTTCGTTTTCCTACGCGCCTTCCTTCCCCCCGGACGCTCTCCCTCCTCCCCGCCGGAGGCCGTGGTGGCGTTGGCCTCCGATTTCGACCGCGCATCCGTCGCCGTCGACGCGCGGACAGTATCAGGGGGAGGGGGGGCGGCGGCGCCAACCCTGGCCGCGCCAGGTGTCGTGGCGGCCTTGGAGGCGGGGCAGTTTTTGCGGACGTGCCCCACCTCCTTACAGGCGTAGCACCGCGCGCCGTCCGAGGTCCAGAAGACGCGGTGGGCGGTCCCCCCGTGGAGCACCGTGAACGCGCCGTCCGCGTCCTCCTCCCGCGCCAGCCGGACGAAAAGCTGGCGCCGGAAGGAGAAGACGTGCCGAAGGCTGGCTTCCCGGAAGCCGAGCGGGATGGGTGTGATCCCCGACCTCACCTCCCCCAGTTGACGTAGGTGGGGGAGGAGGAGCTCACCCGGAACAAAGGGCGGGACGTTGGAAACCACAATCCTTTGCGCGGTGGCCTCAAGGGGGTCCACCGGCAGGAAGGTCCCGCCCACGGTGAGCCCCTTCTCGATGGCCAGGGACACCGCCCGCTCCGACCCCAGGAAGAACACAGCCTTGCCGTACATTTTAGAGGCGGCGACGATGGCTGAAGGGCCGACAACCCCAGCCATGGCTTTTACACACGCCTCTATAGTCATGTTGGGGTGAGTGTAGCTCTTGACCCCATTCTTCCTCGTAAGGAGGGTAAAAGGTGACGGGGTAACAGGAGGACTCGTGGCTGCGGCCGTGGCCGCGGCTGCCACGCTCGCGTACGTCCTCGCTGCCCCCGCCACCGGCGAAGATGTGGTCGCCATAATGGAGGGTTCTTTAAGGGCTACACTCACCCCAAGTCACAGGCCTGAAGGTGTTAATGGCCTTGGTTTTTTTATTTCTGGTTTCCCCTGAGCAGAGGGAGCTCTTAAATTGAAGGCACACCTCTCCCTTTAGTTGATTGAGTTGGGAGAGGGGCCTTCTCCCCTCTGCTCAATGGGTACTTAATTAAAAATAGATTGAGGTGCCTCTTAGAGAGAGAGAGGCAGAGAGAGACAAGAGACAAAGAGAGAGAGAGAGGGGGGTGGGAAGGAGGGAAGCCGCAAGGGCAGGGTCGCCGCTCAGGATGGTGGGTGGGTGGGTGTTGGCAGGGGGGTGCACTCTCCGATGTAATAAAAGTCTTTGGTGGTGGTCTTCTGGTGGGGGGAGAAGATGTCTTCACCTGGGATAGCTGGAGATGCCCAGGCTCAGTCCTGCACCAGGTCTTAACGATGCCCAATTGGATTAAATTAATTGGGGAACTTCACCTAGGCAGCTCCAGCTGTCCCAGGTCAGGCAATGGGAAAGGGGTGTTTAATATGGTGTGTGCGGCCTAGCTTTTACAGAAGCCACACACACTCACACACACACCCCTTAGATGTTCCGGCCTTCTTCTTTTCTTCTTTCCTCCCCCCACCTACAAAACAAAGTCTCTGGGAGAGTGCACCAGAATCACACCCACCTGTAGCTGATGTTCTTTCCTTCCTTCCTCCTTCCAAACAGATGATGGATTTTGTGTTGTTTTCTCCCCTCTCTCCCTCTCCTAAAATGGAGGCCAATTGAGGAGGCAGTGTGGAAAGGCCTCTCCTCTGTTGTTAATGGCCTTGGCCTTCCTTCCTTTTTTTTTCTCTCTCCTCTCCTGTCCTCTCTCTCCAGGCACCTCAGTTGTGTTGGTTGTTGGTGGTGGTCTGCTGTCTGGGCTCCTTCTCCTTCTCCTCTTCCTGGCCACAGAGACCACCACTCTGATGCTGCTGCTCACCACAAGCTTGTGATTTCAAATAAAACTGTTGGACTATAACCTGGTGTTGATCTTTTTGGTTTGACAGAACGCAAATTTACTGTAAATCAATTAAAACTTGAAATGAAACTTAATAAATCAAATTAAAATTTGAAAGTCCGGGGTGACGATGCACTCCAGTCCCCGCGGCGCCCACCGGTCGCGGAAAAACTCAAGCGTGCCGGCGGACACCGCGTGCTCCATCTCCAGGGCCACCCGGGCGCGAACATGGCCGCGGAAGAGAGGCAGGCAATCGGGCCGAACGACCCCCTCGACCGCCCGCTGCCTGGACCAATTAATGGCTTTCTTGGCCAGGCCCAGGAGCAGTCCTACGAGGAGGTCCTCCGACCTACCCGCTCCCCTCCGCACCGGGTGACCGTAGATCAGGAGCGTGGGGCTGAAGTGCAACCAGAAATTGAGGAGCAGCCCCTTCAAATAATGAAAGAGGGGCTGCAACCTCTCACATTCAACATAAATGTGATAAACGGACTCCTCCAGGCCGCAAAAATGGCAAGCAGCCTGGGAGTCCGTAAACCTACTTAAAATCCTATTGCACGGGACTGCTCCGTGCAACACCCTCCAGGCCAAGTCCCCAATAGAACAAGGGAAGACTCCCGCGTAGAGAGCCTTCCAATGGGGACCTTCGCCTCCGCCGGACGGCAGGATGGTACGCCAAGGCGTGTCCGGACGGCAGACGAAGATGGCAAAGTGGAGAGTGTGCAGGAGCAGCCCGTACAGGAAACGCCTCCGTGCGGATTGAAAGGGCACGGAGGGCATTTCTCCGAGAAGGCTCAAGTGGTGAGGCGGCGGCTCCCGAGGGAGGATTCGGGGCCGGGCGCCGATAAGGAATTCCGTCCGAACGGGGGTCAGTTCGGACGGGATCGCCCCACGTGCTTGAGCCTCCTCGACACACCTAGTGGAGACGGGGCCCAGTGCCACTTTTAGCGACTCGATGGCTTTGACCGCGAGCCGGACGTTGACCCAAGACATGCGCCTCGCCAACTCCTCCGGCGCCATCCAGCCCGCTCCTCCGCCATCGAGCAGGTCCCCGACTCTGGTCACCTTACCGGGCACAGCCCTGCCCTCCGCCAGCCAGCCGAACCCGCGGTCGTGGAGGTGCGGATTCCTGAACAGCGGCTCCCGAAGGACGGCCGCCGCTCCTGACGGGGGAGAACTGCGCTCGGAGGCGACGCTGTTCCAAACCCATAGCAGTTCCTGGTAGAAGACAGGCAGCTCCCGCAGGCTGGCACGCGTGCCACCCACTCTCACAAACAGGAGCTGCGTGTCGTAATTGAGGCCGTGCAGCTGGCGGAAGAAATACGTCGCCAGCGCACGCCACCTAGGAGGATTCTCCACGTACAGGTATCTCTGCAGCGTCTGAAGACGGAAAGTCGCCGCCTGGGTGCGAAGGCACACCAGCGCCTGACCGCCCTCCCTAAGCGGGAGACTCAAAACCGCGGCAGAGACCCAGTGCTTCCTTTTGTCCCAGAAGAAGTCGACGAGCTTCTTCTGCATCTTGGCGACAAACGCAGGGGGAGGGATCAAAGTGACCAACCGGTACCACAACATGGCGGCCACCAGCTGGTTTATGACCAGCGCTCGACCCCTGTAGGACAACACTCGGAGCAGTCCTGTCCAGCGTCCTAGGCGAGCGGTGACTTTGGCCTCCAGCTCTTGCCAGTTCGCCGGCCAGGCGTCCTCGGCCGGGCTGAGGTAGACTCCCAGGTAGAGGAGGTGCGTGGTGCTCCAGGCGAAAGGCCCGAACTCCTCCGGCAGGGAGTCCACCCGCCATGGGCCCACCAGGAGTCCAGAACATTTCTCCCAGTTGATCTTGGCGGAGGATGCGTCCGAGTAAATCTGCTGGCATTCTCGCATCCTCCGCAAGTCGACGGGATCCGTGACCGCGAGGAGCACGTCATCGGCGTAAGCCGAGAGGACCACCTCCACGCCCGGCCCTTGCAGAGCCAGTCCCGTCAACCTCTTCCGCAAGAGGCGCAGGAAAGGCTCCACGCAAACGGCGTATAACTGACCGGACATGGGGCATCCCTGACGCACCCCCCTCCCGAAGCGAAGGGGCGCCGTCAAAGACCCGTTAACTTTAATCAGACACTCCGCGGCGGCGTACAGAAGTCGGATCCGGGCGACGAAATGCGTCCCGAACCCGAACGCGCGCAGAGTCCCGAAAAGATACTCGTGATCCACCCTGTCGAACGCCTTCTCCTGATCCAGGGAAAGGAAGGCGACCGACAGACCAGCCCTCTGGGAATGGTGGACCAGGTCCCGGACCAGATGGATGTTATCGTGGATACTCCGGCCCGGGACCGTGTAGGACTGGTCGGGGTGGATCATGCGGGCCAGCACGGTGCCAAGGCGAGCAGACATAGCCCTGGCGAAAATTTTGTAGTCCGTGCTGAGGAGGGAGACCGGGCGCCAGTTCTTAAGTAGGCGGAGATCGCCCTTCTTGGGCAGCAGGACGATGACCGCCCTGCGCCAAGAGAGGGGCATCTCCCCGGTCGCCAGACTTTCCCCCAGGACCCGCGCGTAGTCGTCCCCCAAGACGTCCCAGAACGCCCTGTGGAACTCCACGGTCAGCCCGTCCAGCCCCGGGGACTTGCCCCTCGAGAGCTGGCGCAGGGCGCCGGTCAGCTCCGCCAGGCTTAGCGGAGCTTCTAAATTCTCGGCGCCCTCCGGGCCGACCTTCGGCAGGTCCTCCCACAAAACTCTGCGCGCATCCTCGCTGGACGGATCCGAAGAGAACAGAGCCCCGTAATAGGCCCGGGCCTCCGCGCTGATGCCCTCCGGATCCGAGACCAGAGATCCGTCGTCGGCCAGCAGCCCCAAGAGCTGCTTACGGACCCCCCGTCTTTTTTCCAGCGAGTAGAAGAAGGGGGAGCCGCGGTCCAGGTCCCGCAGGAACTGGATCCGCGACCTCACGTACGCGCCTCGGGACCCGACCAGCTGCAGGTCCTTCAGCGCGCCCTTCTTCTCTTCGTAAACCTTCCGCAGGGCCGGGTCCTCGACGACCTGACCGAGACGGGACTCCAGGTCGAGCACTTCTTTCTCCAATCGCCCGACCCGGGCCTCCCGCCTCTTGGTCGACCCCTTCGCGTACTCCTGACAGAAGACGCGGACGTGAGCCTTGCCCACGTCCCACCATAGCCTCAAGGAGGGGAAGCCTCCCCGCTTCCTTCTCCAGTCGGCCCAGAACCGGCGAAACGAATCCCGGAACCGCGCGTCCTCCAGCAGCAGGTTGTTAAAATGCCAGTACGCGGACCCCCCCCGCGCGCGCAGCGGAGCGAGCTCCGCCCACACCAGGTGGTGGTCCGTGCACGGCACCGGCCGCATGGAAGCCGCCGGAACGCAGGAGACGTACGCCCGGGAAATGTAAAGGCGGTCGATTCTGGACCTTCCTCCTCCAGACCTCACGCTCGTGAAGGCGCTGGAGTCGGGATGGAGATTTCGCCAGACGTCCACCAAGTCGAAGGACCCGACCAGGTCCCGCAACTTCTCCATCGCCGCCGGGCTTCGCGGGGGACCCGACCGGTCCCGCGCCTCGAGGGTACAATTGAAATCCCCCCCGAGGATGACGCACTCGCCCACGTCGATGGAGCCCAGAAGAGCGGACACTTCTCCGAAGAAGCGCACTTGCTGCGCACCGGTCCGGGGGGCGTACACGTTCACTAAATGGAGCGGCACGCCTCCCAGGCGAACAGTGACCTGGAGCAAGCGGCCCGGCACGTGCTCCTTGACCCTCAAGATCTCCGGCTGAAAATGCGGGGCCAGCAAGACAGCCACCCCGCAGGAATTGTTAGAGAGGTGACTCATGCTGACCCCTCCTTGCCACTCCAGGAGCCACGTGGCCTCGTCTCCCGGAACGGTGTGGGTTTCTTGCAGGAAGCACACCGCATATTTCCCGTCCCGAAGGACCGAGAAGTTATTGAATCTACGGCGCGCCTCCCTGCTGCCGTTGATGTTGAGGCTGGCTATGGTTATCTTCATCTCAGAAGCATAGTGCAACCTCTACCTAACGGAGGGGAGGGAGGGCGGTCACTGACGACCGCCACTCCCTCAGCAGCCCAGTGTGGAACGTCTTGAGCCGACGCAGCTCGAGCCGGCCAACGTCCTTGTCCGCGCCCATGATTTTAACGGCGGCGCGGACGGACACGACGAGCAGCGTCAGCTCCGACCACTTGTCGAGGGCCAGCCGGATCTTCTTGTGACGACCCTGGCTCATGGCCATAAAATCCCGGAGTTCCCCTACGGGGATGAGGGGAGAGTCGGTGAAGGGCACGAGGGCGTCCATCGCCTCGCTGCCGATGGACTCCAAATCGTCCTCGATGCCCCCCACCGAGTCCCCGTCCTCCTCCGGGAGGTCGTCACCGGCGGCCAACCCGTCCGTCACACAGGGTGCAGCGAACGGCTCGGCCGCACCGGCCGGCCCCGCCTCCGTCACGATCCCACCCCCAGGATCGGTGGCAGAGGAGTCCACCCTGGGCTCCTTCAGGGGCGCCGGGCCGGGAGGCGGCGGCGGCGGTTCGGGGCCCCCCCCCGCCTCAGGCGCCGGGGCGACCGGAGAAACCGGGGAGAAAATAATCCCAAATTCCTCCAGTACGTCCGGCGCCAACATCAGAGACGGAGTCAGGGGGCTTTCTGTCTCCCCGCCACCAACCTCCGACCCAGCGGGCTGGGGATTGCTGCACTCCTCCACCAGGTCGAGCAGTCCCTGGGAGATGTCTGGGTTATAAAAGGCGGGCTCGGCTTCAGCCTCTTTGGCCTCGCCCGCCCCAGTCCCCAGGACGCCCGACCCGGCGAGGAGCAACGGTTCAGGTTCTACATTTTCTTCCGCGGGTTGTTCCGCGCCCCCCCCCACGGGCAGGGTCTCTTCCCCATCCCCGGGAGGCACAGGTCGGACAGACTCGGCTGTCTCACCCTCCCGAGGGACAGACGACCCCTGCCGAACGCGCGCGACGATGACGGTGGTGGGGTGGGGCGCAGCACCCGCGGCGGGCGACTGCCCCCCTTTTGCGGAGGGACCTTCCTCCTCGCAGTCCTCCTGCTGGGGGCGGAGCTTTCTTTTTAACGTATTGGGGCCCGGAGAGGGGGAGGCCTCCATGTCTGCTGGGGCCTCCCTCTCTGCCCCTTTCCGACGACTGGGTTTCTTGGGCCCCTCGGGCCCGAGCCCGGCCGCAGGTCTTGATTCAGCTGCCTCAGCAGTTGCGGTCACGGTCACGGGCCCGGGCACGAGGACCCCCCCAGTCTCATGCGTCCCGACCAACTCCGCGATATACTCGGGCGTGAGTTCGGCCAATTCAGATGTTTCCTCCGCGAGGGGATCCGCCCTTATGTGTTTATTTTTCCTACGCGCCTTCCTTCCCCCCGGACGCTCTCCCTCCTCCCCGCCGGAGGCCGTGGTGGCGTTGGCCTCCGATTTCGACCGCGCATCCGTCGCCGTCGACGCGCGGACAGTATCAGGGGGAGGGGGGGCGGCGGTGCCAACCCTGGCCGCGCCAGGTGTCGTGGCGGCCTTGGAGGCGGGGCAGTTTTTGCGGACGTGCCCCACCTCCTTACAGGCGTAGCACCGCGCGCCGTCCGAGGTCCAGAAGACGCGGTGGGCGGTCCCCCCGTGGAGCACCGTGAACGCGCCGTCCGCGTCCTCCTCCCGCGCCAGCCGGATGAAAAGCTGGCGCCGGAAGGAGAAGACGTGCCGAAGGCTGGCTTCCCGGAAGCCGAGCGGGATGGGTGTGATCCCCGACCTCACCTCCCCCAGTTGACGTAGGTGGGGGAGGAGGAGCTCACCCGGAACAAAGGGCGGGACGTTGGAGACCACAATCCTTTGCGCGGTGGCCTCAAGGGGGTCCACCGGCAGGAAGGTCCCGCCCACGGTGAGCCCCTTCTCGATGGCCAGGGACACCGCCCGCTCCGACCCCAGGAAGAACACAGCCTTGCCGTACATTTTAGAGGCGGCGACGATGGCTGAAGGGCCGACAACCCCAGCCATGGCTTTAACGCACGCCTCTATAGTCATGTTGGGGTGAGTGTAGCTCTTGACCCCATTCTTCCTCGTAAGGAGGGTAAAAGGTGACGGGGTAACAGGAGGACTCGTGGCTGCGGCCGTGGCCGCGGCTGCCACGCTCGCGTACGTCCTCGCTGCCCCCGCCACCGACGAAGATGTACTCGCCATAATGGAGGGTTCTTTAAGGGCTACACTCACCCCAAGTCACAGGCCTGAAGGTGTTAATGGCCTTGGTTTTTTTATTTCTGGTTTCCCCTGAGCAGAGGGAGCTCTTAAATTGAAGGCACACCTCTCCCTTTAGTTGATTGAGTTGGGAGAGGGGCCTTCTCCCCTCTGCTCAATGGGTACTTAATTAAAAATAGATTGAGGTGCCTCTTAGAGAGAGAGAGGCAGAGAGAGACAAGAGACAAAGAGAGAGAGAGAGGGGGGTGGGAAGGAGGGAAGCCGCAAGGGCAGGGTCGCCGCTCAGGATGGTGGGTGGGTGGGTGTTGGCAGGGGGGTGCACTCTCCGATGTAATAAAAGTCTTTGGTGGTGGTCTTCTGGTGGGGGGAGAAGATGTCTTCACCTGGGATAGCTGGAGATGCCCAGGCTCAGTCCTGCACCAGGTCTTAACGATGCCCAATTGGATTAAATTAATTGGGGAACTTCACCTAGGCAGCTCCAGCTGTCCCAGGTCAGGCAATGGGAAAGGGGTGTTTAATATGGTGTGTGCGGCCTAGCTTTTACAGAAGCCACACACACTCACACACACACCCCTTAGATGTTCCGGCCTTCTTCTTTTCTTCTTTCCTCCCCCCACCTACAAAACAAAGTCTCTGGGAGAGTGCACCAGAATCACACCCACCTGTAGCTGATGTTCTTTCCTTCCTTCCTCCTTCCAAACAGATGATGGATTTTGTGTTGTTTTCTCCCCTCTCTCCCTCTCCTAAAATGGAGGCCAATTGAGGAGGCAGTGTGGAAAGGCCTCTCCTCTGTTGTTAATGGCCTTGGCCTTCCTTCCTTTTTTTTTCTCTCTCCTCTCCTGTCCTCTCTCTCCAGGCACCTCAGTTGTGTTGGTTGTTGGTGGTGGTCTGCTGTCTGGGCTCCTTCTCCTTCTCCTCTTCCTGGCCACAGAGACCACCACTCTGATGCTGCTGCTCACCACAAGCTTGTGATTTCAAATAAAACTGTTGGACTATAACCTGGTGTTGCTCTTTTTGGTTGGACAAATGATAAATTTACTGTAAATCAAATTAAAACTTTAAATGAAACTTAGTAAATCAAATCAAAATTTGGAAGTCCGGGGTGACGATGCACTCCAGCCCCCGCGGCGCCCACCGGTCGCTGAAAAACTCAAGCGTGCCGGCGGACACCGCGTGCTCCATCTCCAGGGCCACCCGGGCGCGAACATGGCCGCGGAAGAGAGGCAGGCAATCGGGCCGAACGACCCCCTCGACCGCCCGCTGCCTGGACCAATTAATGGCTTTCTTGGCCAGGCCCAGGAGCAGTCCTACGAGGAGGTCCTCCGACCTACCCGCTCCCCTCCGCACCGGGTGACCGTAGATCAGGAGCGTGGGGCTGAAGTGCAACCAGAAATTGAGGAGCAGCCCCTTCAAATAATGAAAGAGGGGCTGCAACCTCTCACACTCAATATAAACGTGATAGACGGACTCCTCTAGGCCGCAGAAATGACAAGCAGCCTGGGAGTCCGTAAACCTACTTAAAATCCTATTGCACGGGACTGCTCCGTGCAACACCCTCCAGGCCAAGTCCCCAATAGAACAAGGGAAGACTCCCGCGTAGAGAGCCTTCCAATGGGGACCTTCGCCTCCGCCGGACGGCAGGATGGTACGCCAAGGCGTGTCCGGACGGCAGACGAAGATGGCAAAGTGGAGAGTGTGCAGGAGCAGCCCGTACAGGAAACGCCTCCGTGCGGATTGAAAGGGCACGGAGGGCATTTCTCCGAGAAGGCTCAAGTGGTGAGGCGGCGGCTCCCGAGGGAGGATTCGGGGCCGGGCGCCGATAAGGAATTCCGTCCGAACGGGGGTCAGTTTGGACGGGATCGCCCCACGTGCTTGAGCCTCCTCGACACACCTAGTGGAGACGGGGCCCAGTGCCACTTTTAGCGACTCGATGGCTTTGACCGCGAGCCGGACGTTGACCCAAGACATGCGCCTCGCCAACTCCTCCGGCGCCATCCAGCCCGCTCCTCCGCCATCGAGCAGGTCCCCGACTCTGGTCACCTTACCGGGCACAGCCCTGCCCTCCGCCAGCCAGCCGAACCCGCGGTCGTGGAGGTGCGGATTCCTGAACAGCGGCTCCCGAAGGACGGCCGCCGCTCCTGACGGGGGAGAACTGCGCTCGGAGGCGACGCTGTTCCAAACCCATAGCAGTTCCTGGTAGAAGACAGGCAGCTCCCGCAGGCTGGCACGCGTGCCACCCACTCTCACAAACAGGAGCTGCGTGTCGTAATTGAGGCCGTGCAGCTGGCGGAAGAAATACGTCGCCAGCGCACGCCACCTAGGAGGATTCTCCACGTACAGGTATCTCTGCAGCGTCTGAAGACGGAAAGTCGCCGCCTGGGTGCGAAGGCACACCAGCGCCTGACCGCCCTCCCTAAGCGGGAGACTCAAAACCGCGGCAGAGACCCAGTGCTTCCTTTTGTCCCAGAAGAAGTCGACGAGCTTCTTCTGCATCTTGGCGACAAACGTAGGGGGAGGGATCAAAGTGACCAACCGGTACCACAACATGGCGGCCACCAGCTGGTTTATGACCAGCGCTCGACCCCTGTAGGACAACACTCGGAGCAGTCCTGTCCAGCGTCCTAGGCGAGCGGTGACTTTGGCCTCCAGCTCTTGCCAGTTCGCCGGCCAGGCGTCCTCGGCCGGGCTGAGGTAGACTCCCAGGTAGAGGAGGTGCGTGGTGCTCCAGGCGAAAGGCCCGAACTCCTCCGGCAGGGAGTCCACCCGCCATGGGCCCACCAGGAGTCCAGAACATTTCTCCCAGTTGATCTTGGCGGAGGATGCGTCCGAGTAAATCTGCTGGCATTCTCGCATCCTCCGCAAGTCGACGGGATCCGTGACCGCGAGGAGCACGTCATCGGCGTAAGCCGAGAGGACCACCTCCACGCCCGGCCCTTGCAGAGCCAGTCCCGTCAACCTCTTCCGCAAGAGGCGCAGGAAAGGCTCCACGCAAACGGCGTATAACTGACCGGACATGGGGCATCCCTGACGCACCCCCCTCCCGAAGCGAAGGGGCGCCGTCAAAGACCCGTTAACTTTAATCAGACACTCCGCGGCGGCGTACAGAAGTCGGATCCGGGCGACGAAATGCGTCCCGAACCCGAATGCGCGCAGAGTCCCGAAAAGATACTCGTGATCCACCCTGTCGAACGCCTTCTCCTGATCCAGGGAAAGGAAGGCGACCGACAGACCAGCCCTCTGGGAATGGTGGACCAGGTCCCGGACCAGATGGATGTTATCGTGGATACTCCGGCCCGGGACCGTGTAGGACTGGTCGGGGTGGATCATGCGGGCCAGCACGGTGCCAAGGCGAGCAGACATAGCCCTGGCGAAAATTTTGTAGTCCGTGCTGAGGAGGGAGACCGGGCGCCAGTTCTTAAGTAGGCGGAGATCGCCCTTCTTGGGCAGCAGGACGATGACCGCCCTGCGCCAAGAGAGGGGCATCTCCCCGGTCGCCAGACTTTCCCCCAGGACCCGCGCGTAGTCGTCCCCCAAGACGTCCCAGAACGCCCTGTGGAACTCCACGGTCAGCCCGTCCAGCCCCGGGGACTTGCCCCTCGAGAGCTGGCGCAGGGCGCCGGTCAGCTCCGCCAGGCTTAGCGGAGCTTCTAAATTCTCGGCGCCCTCCGGGCCGACCTTCGGCAGGTCCTCCCACAAAACTCTGCGCGCATCCTCGCTGGACGGATCCGAAGAGAACAGAGCCCCGTAATAGGCCCGGGCCTCCGCGCTGATGCCCTCCGGATCCGAGACCAGAGATCCGTCGTCGGCCAGCAGCCCCAAGAGCTGCTTACGGACCCCCCGTCTTTTTTCCAGCGAGTAGAAGAAGGGGGAGCCGCGGTCCAGGTCCCGCAGGAACTGGATCCGCGACCTCACGTACGCGCCTCGGGACCCGACCAGCTGCAGGTCCTTCAGCGCGCCCTTCTTCTCTTCGTAAACCTTCCGCAGGGCCGGGTCCTCGACGACCTGACCGAGACGGGACTCCAGGTCGAGCACTTCTTTCTCCAATCGCCCGACCCGGGCCTCCCGCCTCTTGGTCGACCCCTTCGCGTACTCCTGACAGAAGACGCGGACGTGAGCCTTGCCCACGTCCCACCATAGCCTCAAGGAGGGGAAGCCTCCCCGCTTCCTTCTCCAGTCGGCCCAGAACCGGCGAAACGAATCCCGGAACCGCGCGTCCTCCAGCAGCAGGTTGTTAAAATGCCAGTACGCGGACCCCCCCCGCGCGCGCAGCGGAGCGAGCTCCGCCCACACCAGGTGGTGGTCCGTGCACGGCACCGGCCGCATGGAAGCCGCCGGAACGCAGGAGACGTACGCCCGGGAAATGTAAAGGCGGTCGATTCTGGACCTTCCTCCTCCAGACCTCACGCTCGTGAAGGCGCTGGAGTCGGGATGGAGATTTCGCCAGACGTCCACCAAGTCGAAGGACCCGACCAGGTCCCGCAACTTCTCCATCGCCGCCGGGCTTCGCGGGGGACCCGACCGGTCCCGCGCCTCGAGGGTACAATTGAAATCCCCCCCGAGGATGACGCACTCGCCCACGTCGATGGAGCCCAGAAGAGCGGACACTTCTCCGAAGAAGCGCACTTGCTGCGCACCGGTCCGGGGGGCGTACACGTTCACTAAATGGAGCGGCACGCCTCCCAGGCGAACAGTGACCTGGAGCAAGCGGCCCGGCACGTGCTCCTTGACCCTCAAGATCTCCGGCTGAAAATGCGGGGCCAGCAAGACAGCCACCCCGCAGGAATTGTTAGAGAGGTGACTCATGCTGACCCCTCCTTGCCACTCCAGGAGCCACGTGGCCTCGTCTCCCGGAACGGTGTGGGTTTCTTGCAGGAAGCACACCGCATATTTCCCGTCCCGAAGGACCGAGAAGTTATTGAATCTACGGCGCGCCTCCCTGCTGCCGTTGATGTTGAGGCTGGCTATGGTTATCTTCATCTCAGAAGCATAGTGCAACCTCTACCTAACGGAGGGGAGGGAGGGCGGTCACTGACGACCGCCACTCCCTCAGCAGCCCAGTGTGGAACGTCTTGAGCCGACGCAGCTCGAGCCGGCCAACGTCCTTGTCCGCGCCCATGATTTTAACGGCGGCGCGGACGGACACGACGAGCAGCGTCAGCTCCGACCACTTGTCGAGGGCCAGCCGGATCTTCTTGTGACGACCCTGGCTCATGGCCATAAAATCCCGGAGTTCCCCTACGGGGATGAGGGGAGAGTCGGTGAAGGGCACGAGGGCGTCCATCGCCTCGCTGCCGATGGACTCCAAATCGTCCTCGATGCCCCCCACCGAGTCCCCGTCCTCCTCCGGGAGGTCGTCACCGGCGGCCAACCCGTCCGTCACACAGGGTGCAGCGAACGGCTCGGCCGCACCGGCCGGCCCCGCCTCCGTCACGATCCCACCCCCAGGATCGGTGGCAGAGGAGTCCACCCTGGGCTCCTTCAGGGGCGCCGGGCCGGGAGGCGGCGGCGGCGGTTCGGGGCCCCCCCCCGCCTCAGGCGCCGGGGCGACCGGAGAAACCGGGGAGAAAATAATCCCAAATTCCTCCAGTACGTCCGGCGCCAACATCAGAGACGGAGTCAGGGGGCTTTCTGTCTCCCCGCCACCAACCTCCGACCCAGCGGGCTGGGGATTGCTGCACTCCTCCACCAGGTCGAGCAGTCCCTGGGAGATGTCTGGGTTATAAAAGGCGGGCTCGGCTTCAGCCTCTTTGGCCTCGCCCGCCCCAGTCCCCAGGACGCCCGACCCGGCGAGGAGCAACGGTTCAGGTTCTACATTTTCTTCCGCGGGTTGTTCCGCGCCCCCCCCCACGGGCAGGGTCTCTTCCCCATCCCCGGGAGGCACAGGTCGGACAGACTCGGCTGTCTCACCCTCCCGAGGGACAGACGACCCCTGCCGAACGCGCGCGACGATGACGGTGGTGGGGTGGGGCGCAGCACCCGCGGCGGGCGACTGCCCCCCTTTTGCGGAGGGACCTTCCTCCTCGCAGTCCTCCTGCTGGGGGCGGAGCTTTCTTTTTAACGTATTGGGGCCCGGAGAGGGGGAGGCCTCCATGTCTGCTGGGGCCTCCCTCTCTGCCCCTTTCCGACGACTGGGTTTCTTGGGCCCCTCGGGCCCGAGCCCGGCCGCAGGTCTTGATTCAGCTGCCTCAGCAGTTGCGGTCACGGTCACGGGCCCGGGCACGAGGACCCCCCCAGTCTCATGCGTCCCGACCAACTCCGCGATATACTCGGGCGTGAGTTCGGCCAATTCAGATGTTTCCTCCGCGAGGGGATCCGCCCTTATGTGTTTATTTTTCCTACGCGCCTTCCTTCCCCCCGGACGCTCTCCCTCCTCCCCGCCGGAGGCCGTGGTGGCGTTGGCCTCCGATTTCGACCGCGCATCCGTCGCCGTCGACGCGCGGACAGTATCAGGGGGAGGGGGGGGCGGCGGTGCCAACCCTGGCCGCGCCAGGTGTCGTGGCGGCCTTGGAGGCGGGGCAGTTTTTGCGGACGTGCCCCACCTCCTTACAGGCGTAGCACCGCGCGCCGTCCGAGGTCCAGAAGACGCGGTGGGCGGTCCCCCCGTGGAGCACCGTGAACGCGCCGTCCGCGTCCTCCTCCCGCGCCAGCCGGATGAAAAGCTGGCGCCGGAAGGAGAAGACGTGCCGAAGGCTGGCTTCCCGGAAGCCGAGCGGGATGGGTGTGATCCCCGACCTCACCTCCCCCAGTTGACGTAGGTGGGGGAGGAGGAGCTCACCCGGAACAAAGGGCGGGACGTTGGAGACCACAATCCTTTGCGCGGTGGCCTCAAGGGGGTCCACCGGCAGGAAGGTCCCGCCCACGGTGAGCCCCTTCTCGATGGCCAGGGACACCGCCCGCTCCGACCCCAGGAAGAACACAGCCTTGCCGTACATTTTAGAGGCGGCGACGATGGCTGAAGGGCCGACAACCCCAGCCATGGCTTTAACGCACGCCTCTATAGTCATGTTGGGGTGAGTGTAGCTCTTGACCCCATTCTTCCTCGTAAGGAGGGTAAAAGGTGACGGGGTAACAGGAGGACTCGTGGCTGCGGCCGTGGCCGCGGCTGCCACGCTCGCGTACGTCCTCGCTGCCCCCGCCACCGACGAAGATGTACTCGCCATAATGGAGGGTTCTTTAAGGGCTACACTCACCCCAAGTCACAGGCCTGAAGGTGTTAATGGCCTTGGTTTTTTTATTTCTGGTTTCCCCTGAGCAGAGGGAGCTCTTAAATTGAAGGCACACCTCTCCCTTTAGTTGATTGAGTTGGGAGAGGGGCCTTCTCCCCTCTGCTCAATGGGTACTTAATTAAAAATAGATTGAGGTGCCTCTTAGAGAGAGAGAGGCAGAGAGAGACAAGAGACAAAGAGAGAGAGAGAGGGGGGTGGGAAGGAGGGAAGCCGCAAGGGCAGGGTCGCCGCTCAGGATGGTGGGTGGGTGGGTGTTGGCAGGGGGGTGCACTCTCCGATGTAATAAAAGTCTTTGGTGGTGGTCTTCTGGTGGGGGGAGAAGATGTCTTCACCTGGGATAGCTGGAGATGCCCAGGCTCAGTCCTGCACCAGGTCTTAACGATGCCCAATTGGATTAAATTAATTGGGGAACTTCACCTAGGCAGCTCCAGCTGTCCCAGGTCAGGCAATGGGAAAGGGGTGTTTAATATGGTGTGTGCGGCCTAGCTTTTACAGAAGCCACACACACTCACACACACACCCCTTAGATGTTCCGGCCTTCTTCTTTTCTTCTTTCCTCCCCCCACCTACAAAACAAAGTCTCTGGGAGAGTGCACCAGAATCACACCCACCTGTAGCTGATGTTCTTTCCTTCCTTCCTCCTTCCAAACAGATGATGGATTTTGTGTTGTTTTCTCCCCTCTCTCCCTCTCCTAAAATGGAGGCCAATTGAGGAGGCAGTGTGGAAAGGCCTCTCCTCTGTTGTTAATGGCCTTGGCCTTCCTTCCTTTTTTTTTCTCTCTCCTCTCCTGTCCTCTCTCTCCAGGCACCTCAGTTGTGTTGGTTGTTGGTGGTGGTCTGCTGTCTGGGCTCCTTCTCCTTCTCCTCTTCCTGGCCACAGAGACCACCACTCTGATGCTGCTGCTCACCACAAGCTTGTGATTTCAAATAAAACTGTTGGACTATAACCTGGTGTTGTGCGACTTCTCATTTTTGTCCACCCCAGTCCAACGCCGGCATCTCCACATTATAAACAGATCATAGAGTACAAAAGCAAGGAAGTTATGCTAAATCTTTATAAATCACTGGTTAGGCCTCAGCTGGAGTATTGTGTCCAATTTTGGGCACCACACTTTAGGAAGGATGTCAAGGCCTTGGAGAGGGTACAGAGGAGATTGACCAGAATGGTCCCAGGGATGAGGGACTTCAGTGATGTGGAGAGACTGGAGAAGCTGGGATTGTTCTCCTTAGAGCAGAGAAGGTTAAGGGGAGATTGACCAGAATGGTACCAGGGATGAGGGACTTCAGTGATGTGGAGAGACTGGAGAAGCTGGGGTTGTTCTCCTTAGAGCAGAGAAGGTTAAGGGGAGATTGACCAGAATGGTTCCAGGGATGAGCGACTTCAGTGATGTGGAGAAGCTGGGGTTGTTCTCCTTCGAGCAGAGAAGGTTAAGGGGAGATTGACCAGAATGGTACCAGGGATGAGGGACTTCAGTGATGTGGAGAGACTGGAGAAGCTGGGGTTGTTCTCCTTGGAGCAGAGAAGGTTAAGGGGAGATTTAATAGAGGTATTCAAAATCATGAGGGGTTTTGATAGAGTAAATAAGGAGAAACTGTTTCCAGTGGCAGGAGGGTCGGGAACCAGAGGACACAGATTGAAGATAATCGGTAAAAGAACCAGAGGGGGAGATGAGGAGAATGTTTTTACGCAGCGAGTTGTTGTGATCTGGAACGCGCTGCCTGAAAGGGCGGTGGGAGCAGATTCAATAGTAACTTTCAAAAGGGGAATTGGAGAAATACTTGAAGGGGAAAAATGTGCAGGGCTGTGGGGAAAGAGCAGGGGGGAGAGTGGGACTAATTGGAGAGCTCGTTCAAAGAGCCGGCACAGGCACGATGGGCCGAATGGCCTCCTCCTGTGCGGTCTGATTCTACGAAGTGGCAGAAATGAATGACGAAACAGTCACTTTAGAGACCAAATAAGAGAATGAAGTAAGTGTGAAAGTAAATAAATAAATTTTGAATCAATTAAACAAATTAATAAATTAGATGATGCAGGAATAAATTAAATGATAGTGGAATAAATTAGATGATGCAGGAATAAATTAAAAGATAATTGAATAAATTAAATTGAATAAATTAAATGATGCACCAATAAATTAAATTATGCACAAATAACTTAAATGATAAATTAAATGATAAATGAATAAATTAAATTATAATTGAATAACTTAAATGATAAATTAAATAATTGAATAAATTAAATTATAAATTAAATGATATATTAATAAATTATATGATGCAGGAATAAATGAAATTATGCACAAATAACGAATGATAAATTAAATTATAATTGAATACCTTAAATTATAATTGATTAAATTAATGATAAGTTAATAAATTAAATGAGGCAGGAAAATATTATATGATCAACGAATAAATTAGACGATTCATGAATAAATTAAGTGATGCATGAATGCATTAACACAATTGATGAATAAATCAGTGACGGCTTCCGCCGGAAGGGGACGGGACCGGGCTGACGTCACATCCCATCTGCTGGCCGGAAGCCGCCATCTTGCTGGCTGCTGGAACTAGGGTCGGGGCGGCGAGGCCAGAAACCGTTTCCAGTTTGCTGTGAGGCCTCGGCACCTCGAACACCCACAACCTCGCCCGCCGCCGCCGGCTCTTGAACGTGAGCGGAGTTCGCGGCCTGTCTTCGTTGCCCCGCTTGCGGCCCCCTTTCCCAATCCCCCCCTTAGACGCCGCCGGACGGAGGAGGCCGAGGCCGCCATCTTGTGGGGTGGCGGTCGGCCGCGCTGCGCATGCGCGGGCTGGCAGTGGGGAGCGGGGTGCGCATGCGCGGGGACAACCAGGGGTTCCCCCCCTGTTGCTCTGCCCAAGCTAGGTGGCAGCTGGGGTTCCCCCCAGGAATCTCAATCTCACATCTTTTTGGCCCTCTCTTCCCAAATCTGCAGGAGGGAAGGAGGAAACCGAAAGGGTCTCTTCCCCGCGTGCCCCCCTCAGCCTCCGAGTCAGAAGTTAGTGGGTTCGAGCCCCCACTCCACAGACCCGAGCGCAATAATCCAGGCCCGACACTCCCCCGGTGCCAGTGCTGAGGGAGCGCCGCACTGTCGGAGGGGCGGTACTGAGGGAGCGCCGCACTGTCGGAGGGGCGGTACTGAGGGAGCGCCGCACTGTCGGAGGGGCGGTACTGAGGGAGCGCCGCACTGTCGGAGAGGCGGTACTGAGGGAGCGCCGCACTGTCGGAGGGGCGGTACTGAGGGAGCGCCGCACTGTCGGAGGGGCGGTACTGAGGGAGCGCCGCACTGTCGGAGGGGCGGTACTGAGGGAGCGCCGCAGTGTCGGAGGGGCGGTCCTGAGGGAGAGCCGCACTGTCGGAGGGGCGGTACTGAGGGAGAGCCGCACTGTCGGAGGGGCGGTACTGAGGGAGCGCCGCACTATCGGAGGGGGGGGGTACTGAGGGAGCGCCGCACTGTCGGAGGGGGGGGTACTGAGGGAGCGCCGCACTGTCGGAGGCGCGGTACTGAGGGAGCGCCGCACTGTCGGAGGGGCGGTACTGAAGGCCGCACTGTCGGAGGTGCCGCCTTTCGGATGAGACGTTAAACCCGAGGTCCCGTCTGCCCTCTCTGGTGGATGTAAAAGATCCCACGGCCACTATTGGAAGAAGAGCAGGGGGGAGCTCTCCCCGGTGTCCTGGGGCCAATATTTATCCCTGAACCAACATCACTAAAACAGATGATCTGGTCATTATCACATTGCTGTTTGTGGGAGCTTGCTGTGCGTAAATTGGCTGCTGCGTTTCCTACATTACAACAGTGACCACACTTCAAAAAAAAAGTCCTTCATTGGTTATAAAGCACTTTGGGACGTCGGGAGGTGGTGAAAGGCGCCGGAGAGATGCGAGTCTTTTCTTTTTGGTGCCTCACCTCTTTGTTTCCAGCGCTTCTAAACTCGGTGTCAAGGGGCATCTCTGCTTGTTGTCCCGTGAGGAGGGCGGGTGTGTGCTGCCCCGGGAGGGGGTGGGAGTGAGTCACCGGCCCCGGGGCTGCTGTCCTGTGACCTGAGAGTTCAGGGCGTTGGTCGGGAGCGGGGTCGATGCTTGGGGGATGTGGTGGATGAGAGATTCGTTGGTGGCGCGAGTGCTTTCTGACTCTGAATTTCCCCCCCCCGCCCTGTTTCATTTTCCAGGTTTGGATATGGCGTCACGGAAGAAGGTGTTACTGAAAGTGATCATTCTAGGAGACTCTGGGTAAGGAATGTTCGGAGCGCGAGGGGGGGGTGGGTGTTGCGGTGGCTGATGCCGCCCCCCCCCCCCCCCCCCCTTGGAACCAGAATGATACCTGGGGGCTAAAAGGGTTAAATTCCGAGGACAGGTTGCACAGACTGGGCTTGTGTTCCCTCGAGTGTAGAAGATTAAGGGGTGATTTGATCGAGGTGTTTGAGATGATTAAAGGATTCGACAGGGTCGATCGAGAGAAACTATTTCCTCTGGTGGGGGGAGTCCAGAACAAGGGGGCAGAACCTTCAAATTAGAGCCAGGCTGTTCAGGGAGTGATGTCAGGAAGCACTTCTTCACACAAAGGCTGGTGGGAATCTGGAACTCTCTCCCCTGAAAAGCTGTCGAGGCTGGGGGTCAATTGGAAATTTCAAACCGGAGATCGATAGATTTTTGTTGGGTAAGGGGATTAAGGGTTACGGAACCAAGGCGGGTGAATGCAGTGAAGATACAGATCAGCTGTGATCTAATTGAATGGTGGAACAGGCTCGAGGGGGCTGAACGGCCTCCTCCTGTTCCTAATGTAACAGGCTCGAGGGGGCTGAACGGCCTCCTCCTGTTCCTAATGTAACAGGCTCGAGGGGGCTGAACGGCCTCCTCCTGTTCCTAATGTAACAGGCTCGAGGGGGCTGAACGGCCTCCTCCTGTTCCTAATGTAACAGGCTCGAGGGGGCTGAATGGCCTCCTCCTGTTCCTAATGTAACAGGCTCGAGGGGCTAAACGGCCTCCTCCTGTTCCTAATGTAACAGGCTCGAGGGGCTGAATGGCCTCCTCCTGTTCCTAATGTAACAGGCTCGAGGGGGCTGAACGGCCTCCTCCTGTTCCTAATGTAACAGGCTCGAGGGGCTGAACGGCCTCCTCCTGTTCCTAATGTAACAGGCTCGAGGGGGCTGAACGGCCTCCTCCTGTTCCTAATGTAACAGGCTCGAGGGGGCTGAACGGCCTCCTCCTGTTCCTAATGTAACAGGCTCGAGGGGCTGAACGGCCTCCTCCTGTTCCTAATGTAACAGGCTCGAGGGGCTGAACGGCCTCCTCCTGTTCCTAATGTAACAGGCTCGAGGGGCTGAACGGCCTCCTCCTGTTCCTAATGTAACAGGCTCGAGGGGCTGAACGGCCTCCTCCTGTGTTCCCTTGTGTATTAGTGAGGGTGTATCTATCTCGCTATTCTTCTTCCACCTTCTGCGGGCATCTGGGGAGGGGGCGATAACTGCTGGGCTTGCCAGCGATGCCCAGATTCGGGGCGGGGAGGTGCGCTGTCGTGCTAATGGGTTCTCTGCCCTTCTCCCCAGCGTTGGTAAGACTTCGTTGATGAATCAATATGTCAACAAGAAATTCAGCAACCAGTACAAGGCGACGATCGGAGCAGACTTCTTGACCAAGGAGGTGATGGTGGACGATCGGCTGGTCACCATGCAGGTAAGCCCAGCGCTCGCTCGCTGTCTTGTCGCTCGCTCGGTGTTTCTGCTGCTGCTGCTCCTGGGCTTCACCCTTGCCCCATTCCAGCCAGAAATTCCCCCTCCTTGTTGACCAACCACAGTCTCGAGTCGGAGAGCTTATCGGGTGTTGATCCATCAGCCGTGGCTCGCTGGGTCTCGCTCTCGCCTCAGAGTCAGAAGGTCGTGGGTTCGAGCCCCGTAATCCAGGCCCGACACTCCCCCGGTGCCAGTGCTGAGGGAGCGCCGCACTGTCGGAGGGGCGGTGCTGAGGGAGCGCCGCACTGTCGGAGGGGCAGTACTGAGGGAGCGCCGCACTGTCGGAGGGGCGGTACTGAGGGAACGCCGCACTGTCGGAGGGGCGGTACTGAGGGAGCGTCGCACTGTCGGAGGGGCGGTACTGAGGGAGAGCCGCACTGTCGGAGGGGCGGTACTGAGGGAGAGCCGCACTGTCGGAGGGGCGGTACTGAGGGAGCGCCGCACTGTCGGAGGGGCGGTACTGAGGGAGCGCCGCACTGTCGGAGGGGCGGTACTGAGGGAGAGCCGCACTGTCGGAGGGGCGGTACTGAGGGAGTGCCGCACTGTCGGAGGGGCGGTACTGAGGAAGCGCCGCACTGTCGGAGGGGCGGTACTGAGGGAGAGCCGCACTGTCGGAGGGGCGGTATTGAGGGAGAGCCGCACTGTCCGGAGGGGTGGTACTGAGGGAGCGGCGCACTGTCGGAGGGGCGGTACTGAGGGAGCGGCGCACTGTCGGAGATGCCGTCTCTCGGATGAGACATTAAATCGAGGCCCCGACTCCCATGGACAGTATTGGACGAACAGCATTGCTCCCTTTACAGACTGCCGTGGGAGTGTTTGATGGGGACAGTGTAGAGGGAGCTTTACTCTGTATCTAACCCGTGCTGTACCTGCCCTGGGAGTGTTTGATGGGGCAGTGTAGAGGGAGCTTTACTCTGTATCTAACCCGTGCTGTCCCTGCCCTGGGAGTGTTTGATGGGACAGTGTAGAGGGAGCTTTACTCTGTATCTAACCCGTGCTGTACCTGCCCTGGGAGTGTTTGATGGGGACAGTGTAGAGGGAGCTTTACTCTGTATCTAACCCGTGCCATGTTGCGAGTGCTGTGAATATTTGGGAATACTTGTGGTTCTAGATCTGGGACACGGCGGGTCAGGAGCGATTCCAGTCTCTGGGCGTGGCGTTCTATCGAGGTGCCGACTGCTGCGTGCTGGTGTTCGACGTCTCCACCCCAAACACCTTTAAGACGCTGGACAGCTGGCGGGACGAGTTCCTGATCCAGGCCAGCCCGCGGGATCCCGAAAACTTCCCCTTCGTGGTCCTGGGCAACAAGATCGACCTGGATAACCGGCAGGTGCCCACCAAGCGGGCACAGGCCTGGTGCCAGAGCAAGAACAGCATCCCCTACTTCGAGACCAGCGCCAAGGAGGCCATCAACGTCGACCAGGCCTTTCAGACCATCGCACGCAACGCACTGAAACAGGTGGGTCAGTAATGAGGGAGCGCCGCTCTGTCGGAGGGGCGGTACTGAGGGAGCGCCGCACTGTCGGAGGGGCTGTACTGAGGGAGTGTCGGAGGGGCGGTACTGAGGGAGCGCCGCACTGTTGGAGGGGCGGTACTGAGGGAGCGCCGCACTGTCGGAGGGGCGGTACTGAGGGAGCGCCGCACTGTCGGAGGGGCTGTACTGAGGGAGTGTCGGAGGGGCGGTACTGAGGGAGCGCCGCACTGTCGGAGGGGCGGTACTGAGGGAGCGCCGCACTGTCGGAGGGGCTGTACTGAGGGAGTGCCGCACTGTCGGAGGGGCGGTACTGAGGGAGCGCCGCACTGTCGGAGGGGCGGCACTGAGGGAGCGCCGCACTGTCGGAGGGGCGGCACTGAGGGAGCGCCGCACTGTCGGAGGGGCGGCACTGAGGGAGCGCCGCACTGTCGGAGGGGCGGTACTGAGGGAGCGCCGCACTGTCGGAGGGGCGGCACTGAGGGAGCGCCGCACTGTCGGAGGGGCGGCACTGAGGGAGCGCCGCACTGTCGGAGGGGCGGCACTGAGGGAGCGCCGCACTGTCGGAGGGGCGGCACTGAGGGAGCGCCGCACCGTCGGAGGGGCGGCACTGAGGGAGCGCCGCACTGTCGGAGGGGCGGCACTGAGGGAGCGCCGCACTGTCGGAGGGGCGGCACTGAGGGAGCGCCGCACTGTCGGAGGGGCGGCACTGAGGGAGCGCCGCACTGTCGGAGGGGCGGCACTGAGGGAGCGCCGCACTGTCGGAGGGGCGGCACTGAGGGAGCGCCGCACTGTCGGAGGGGCGGCACTGAGGGAGCGCCGCACTGTCGGAGGGGCGGCACTGAGGGAGCGCCGCACTGTCGGAGGGGCGGCACTGAGGGAGCGCCGCACTGTCGGAGGGGCGGCACTGAGGGAGCGCCGCACTGTCGGAGGGGCGGCACTGAGGGAGCGCCGCACTGTCGGAGGGGCGGCACTGAGGGAGCGTCGGAGGGGCGGCACTGAGGGAGCGCCGCACTGTCGGAGGGGCGGCACTGAGGGAGCGCCGCACTGTCGGAGGGGCGGCACTGAGGGAGCGCCGCACTGTCGGAGGGGCGGCACTGAGGGAGCGCCGGAGGGGCGGCACTGAGGGAGCGCCGCACTGTCGGAGGGGCGGCACTGAGGGAGCGCCGCACTGTCGGAGGGGCGGCACTGAGGGAGCGCCGCACTGTCGGAGGGGCGGCACTGAGGGAGCGCCGCACTGTCGGAGGGGCGGCACTGAGGGAGCGCCGCACTGTCGGAGGGGCGGCACTGAGGGAGCGCCGCACTGTCGGAGGGGCGGCACTGAGGGAGCGCCGCACTGTCGGAGGGGCGGCACTGAGGGAGCGCCGCACTGTCGGAGGGGCGGCACTGAGGGAGCGCCGCACTGTCGGAGGGGCGGCACTGAGGGAGCGCCGCACTGTCGGAGGGGCGGCACTGAGGGAGCGCCGCACTGTCGGAGGGGCGGCACTGAGGGAGCGCCGCACTGTCGGAGGGGCGGCACTGAGGGAGCGCCGCACTGTCGGAGGGGCGGCACTGAGGGAGCGCCGCACTGTCGGAGGGGCGGCACTGAGGGAGCGCCGCACTGTCGGAGGGGCGGCACTGAGGGAGCGCCGCACTGTCGGAGGGGCGGCACTGAGGGAGCGCCGCACTGTCGGAGGGGGCGGCACTGAGGGAGCGCCGCACTGTCGGAGGGGCGGCACTGAGGGAGCGCCGCACTGTCGGAGGGGCGGCACTGAGGGAGCGCCGCACTGTCGGAGGGGCGGCACTGAGGGAGCGCCGCACTGTCGGAGGGGCGGCACTGAGGGAGCGCCGCACTGTCGGAGGGGCGGCACTGAGGGAGCGCCGCACTGTCGGAGGGGCGGCACTGAGGGAGCGCCGCACTGTCGGAGGGGCGGCACTGAGGGAGCGCCGCACTGTCGGAGGGGCGGCACTGAGGGAGCGCCGCACTGTGGGAGGGGCGGCACTGAGGGAGCGCCGCACTGTGGGAGGGGCGGCACTGAGGGAGCGCCGCACTGTGGGAGGGGCGGCACTGAGGGAGCGCCGCACTGTGGGAGGGGCGGCACTGAGGGAGCGCCGCACTGTGGGAGGGGCGGCACTGAGGGAGCGCCGCACTGTGGGAGGGGCGGCACTGAGGGAGCGCCGCACTGTGGGAGGGGCGGCACTGAGGGAGCGCCGCACTGTGGGAGGGGCGGCACTGAGGGAGCGCCGCACTGTGGGAGGGGCGGTACTGAGGGCGCGCCGCACTGTGGGAGGGGCGGCACTGAGGGCGCGCCGCACTGTGGGAGGGGCGGCACTGAGGGCGCGCCACACTGTCGGAGGGTCGGTACTGAGGGTTGCTGTAAAGATCCCCGTCACTATTTTGAAGAAGAGCAGTAGAATTCTCCCCGTTGTCCTGGCGAATATTTATCCCTCGACCAACACCACTAAAGCAAATGATCACATTGCTGTTTGCGGGAGCTTGCTGTGCGCAATTTTGGCTGCCGCATTTCCTACAACAGTGACCACACTTCAAAAGTAGTTCATTTGGCTGTGAAGAGCTTTGGGACGTCCTGAGGTTGTGAAAGGCGCTGTGGAAATGCCAGTCTCTAATGGTTTGGTTCAGACTGTTTCGTGGTCCGGTACAGAAAAGGGCCACTCAGCCCATCGTGTTTCTCTCCACATGAGACATCCTCGGTACAAAACCAGGGATTCAGGTGGCCTTATCTGCGCACCAACGTCGCATCTGCTCCCTTTTTAAAAATCTCTCCGTTTTAAGGTGAATTCCCTTGCCGTATTCGCTGTTTCCAAAGGTCCTGCTTCACGTATCTCCGTCGAACTGTAGCTGCCGCCCGCCTGCCCTCTCCCGCAGCTTTGCACCCACTGTCACACCTCCCAACTCTGTGCCAGCAGAGCGCAGACCCTGCGGAATGTCCCTTTAACCTTGCTGTCTGATTTCTGCCCTCCAACTATCCCTGTGTGCCACATTCCCTTTAATTCCACCTGCCATTATCTTTGCCATTAAGGTCACTTACATGGCCCCTTATCAGATGCTTTTCTGTAATTCCATATAAACTGCATCCGCTGCATTTCCTTTATTTGTTCCTCTATTCTTCGAAAGAGTATTCTAGACGATTGTTCACGCACATTTTGATTTACTTAAAAAAAAAAATCAATCAATGCTGACAAAAGTGCTTATAATTTCACCCCGAATCCCCTGCCCAGTGTGATCCTGAGCCCCACAGCCCGGTTCCCGTTCCTGGGCTGTGCTGCGTTAGCTGAGCCACTGGGTGGTGGGGGGGAGGTGGGGTTCCTGTTCCCGATCACTGTCCATAGACTCGCGTTGGAAAGTGCGTGCGTGCGCGCTTGAGGGCGTGATCAGGCTCCGCTGTGATGCCTCCCTCGGATGAATATCGTGACGGCACTCGCTCTCTTGGGGAATGGTGGCGCATAACGCGGTAGCAGAGGGGTGGAGCATTTTTTTAAAATTATTCATTCGCTGGATGTGGTGTCGCTAATCGCCCTGGAGAAGGTGGTGGTGAGCCTCCTTCTTGAACCGCTGCAGTCCGTGTGGTGAAGGTGCTCCCACGGTGCTGTTAGGGAGGGAGTTCCAGGATTTTGACCCAGCGACGATGAAGGAACGGCCGATATATTTCCAAGTGTGTGTGTGACTTGGAGGGGAACTTGGAGGGGGTGGTGTTCCCATGCGCCTGCTGCCCTTGTCCTTCTAGGTGGAAGAGGTGGCGGGTTTGGGAGGTGCTGCCGAAGGAGCCTTGGCGAGTTGCTGCAGTGCATCTTGTAGATGGTGCACACTGCAGCCACGGTGCGCCGGTGGTGGAGGGAGTGAATGTTTTAAAGTAGTGGATCAAGCGGGCTGCTTTGTCCTGGATGGTGTCGAGCTTCTCGAGTGTTGTGGGAGCTGCAACTCATCCAGGCAAGTGGAGAGCGTTCCATCACGCTCCTGGACTCTCGGTGGGGCGGGGTGGCGTGATGTTTTGTGTACCTGTATTGAGCGTCGATGCGTTTTTGTGATTGCAGGAGACCGAGGTCGAGTTGTACAACGAGTTTCCCGATCCCATTAAGCTGGACCAGAACGACAAACCCCTGACAGCGACAGACGGCTGCAAATGTTGAACCGTTGGGGGAGAGGGGGCGCAGTGGGAGCGAGGAACGCACAACGCACCCACCGATCCTGCACAAAGCCCTTCCCCACTCACCTCCTCCCGTCCCTGCCTTCTCCAACCCCCCTCATCTCAAAGACCAAAAAAACCCTCCTGCGGAACAAGATCTCTCCGCTGCCTCGGAGACAGCTGATTCCAGCCGCCTGAATCCTCCTCCCGTGGGAGAGCAGAAACGTTCCTCGGACTGAACTCTGCTGCGACTGACTGGGCCGTGGGATCTTGCTTGCTCGATGCTGCCTTTATTAACCCGCCACCCCCAAGCCTCTGAGTCATTTGCTTGGCCCCCCAGTTTCTCCTTCACAGCTGGTGGGACCAAGCATCATTCTCCGCACCCTCCTGACGTGAACGTCACATCCAAGAGTCTCAGCTGGTTTAAATCCCACTCGCCAAACCCATCCTCTCGCCCGCACTCTTGTTGACGTGAGTGTCTTTTGCGGATGGGGGGGGGGGGGGGGGGCGGAGAGAATCAGTTACAGCTTCTTCTGACGACAGCTCCCAGAGGGGCCGGGGCGGGGAGAACGCCCTCGCGCCGTGTACGGGAGGGATTCATTTCTTATTTGAACACCCCCGCCGCACCCTCATTGCTTTTTTTTTTAATACACCGTGTGTGTGGAAATTTCTTGAACTTTAACCGCAGTAAATAACGCGACAATAAATGAATCGAAGCCCCCTAGCCAGCGGAACGTTTAACGTGTTTAGGATTTCGCGCGCCCTTCTCTCTCTTTCCGTAAGGAATCGCCTCGCGTTGTACAGTTAATTTAAGACGGCGATCCGCTCCGACCCTGGCTGCGCTGTCGGCCCCGTCTGATGGTCGCCATTGGGTGGGGGTGGGGGTGGCAACTGCTTGTCTGCAGCCCCATGGGTGGGGGTGTGTGTGTGTGCTGTTCCTCCCCCCCCCCCCCCCCCCCCCCCAAACACCCATTAGTGGGGTTGGCCTCAGAAGCAGCGTTTGAGAAAACCCTCCGATTGCAAACTGCGCCATTGCCCCCCTCCTCGCCCACAGCCCCCCACCCCGCACGTTTCCAAAACCTGGGGTCAGATGCTTCCGAAGCATCTTCTCTAGCCCCCCCACCCCATCACGGGCATGACGGACTTGCGATCGGCGCTCACCCCCTCCCCTCTCCGGATGGCAGGACTGTGCTTTCTGCTCCGTGTCTGCACCTGTTTAACTGGTCGCTGCACCTGCGAATCTCACTGGAATGAAACATCCCCTTTTGATGTAACTTTAAAACCGCACTCGCCTAAGCCTTTTTCCCAACGTCACAGACTTTGAAAGTTAACTTCCCCCTCCTGTAATCCAAAACGACGGCGCGATCCTGACCTGTAGATTGGGGCTTCCAGCGCGGGCTGAAGTGGCACTTCGATTTCCCCCCTCTCTCTCCCCTTCCTTCCCCGACTCGCGCTCCGAATCGGCGTGTCCCTGTCTCGTCTCGGGCGTGCAGTTCGTCGGCTTCC
This sequence comes from Squalus acanthias, assembly GCA_030390025.1. Classification (NCBI taxonomy): domain Eukaryota; kingdom Metazoa; phylum Chordata; class Chondrichthyes; order Squaliformes; family Squalidae; genus Squalus; species Squalus acanthias. Next base: position 194,545 of record JASTWF010000303.1, on the reverse strand, counting down.
CAAGGCTGCTCCGTGAGGCTTCGCTCCAGCATCCGCAAACGCCCTGTGGTGTCAGGATTTGGCCGTGCCCCTCCAACAGGTACAATCTTCCCCCTCTCCATTCCCAGCTCCCTGTGAACCTGGTTCTCTTCCCGTGACCGTCGCATTTTCCCGGGGGGGGTTTTCGAGGAGAATATAAGATGCACTATTAAAGGTTTTTTCCATTGTCTTTCCCCCCCCGCCACTCTTGTCCTCTTCTCTTGCCCAGCACCCCCCCCTGACAACAGTGTTGGGTTTACTGCTTCTGCCCGGGGAGGGTTGTGTGTGTGTGTGTGTGGGTCAGTGTAAGAAGGCTCGTGTTTCTCACTCGGTCAGTGCGTGCGGTGTGTGTGGGGGGAGAGAAACAGTTTACCTGCTTTTTCTCAATGGCTCCAGCACCCATTTTCTGAGAAACTTCTATCTCTGTCCCAGTCGGGCGGCTGTGTGTATAATATATATATCATAGAAATTCTGATTTTTATATTACTCGGGTGGAGAGGGGGGGTTGTGTGTGTACAGATTCCTCCCCCCGCCCCCTCCTCTCTCCTCGTACTGATGTACTAAATGCCGAGCTTTGCTCCAGTAACGTTTGAATGAGAAAGAAATAAAACTGTTTTGAATCTGCAATGTGTGAAGCCTCCCCTGGCCGCTCAGCTGTGTGGTTATTGGCCTCGGGACCTCCGTCGCAACAGCTGAAACCCAAGCCTGGTCTGTGCAACCCGTCCTCGTAGTTTAACCGGGTTCGGTTATAGATATAGAGTGGGGAAGGACCTGGCAGGGAATACAGGGCAGTGTCCCACCTGCTGTGTCAGGCGTGGCTCATTGGGTCTCGCCTTCGCCTCTGGGTCAGAAGGTGGTGGGTTCAAGTCCCACTCCAGAGACTTGAGCACAAAGATCTAGGCTGCCATTCCAGTGCAGTCCTGACGGAGCGCCGCACTGTCGGAGGGGCGGTACTGAGGGAGCGCCGCACTGTCGGAGGGGCGGTACTGAGGGAGCGCCGCACTGTCGGAGGGGCGGTACTGAGGGAGCGCCGCACTGTCGGAGGGGCGGTACTGAGGGAGCGCCGCACTGTCGGAGGGGCGGTACTGAGGGAGCGCCGCACTGTGGGAGGGGCGGTACTGAGGGAGCGCCGCACTGTGGGAGGGGCGGTACTGAGGGAGCGCCGCACTGTGGGAGGGGCGGTACTGAGGGAGCGCCGCACTGTCGGAGGGGCGGTACTGAGGGAGCGCCGCACTGTCGGAGGGGCGGTACTGAGGGAGCGCTGCACTGTGGGAGGGGCGGTACTGAGGGAGCGCCGCACTGTCGGAGGGGTGGTACTGAGGGAGCGCCGCATAATTTGCAACAAACATATATTCCTCTAGGGCATAAAAACCCAAAAGGAAAAGTGATCCAACCATGGCTAACAAAAGAAATTAAAGCTAGTATTAAGTCAAAGGAGGAAGCTTATAAAGTTGCCAGAAAAAGCAGTCAGCCTGAGGATTGGGATCTTTTTAGGATTCAGCAAAGGGGGACCAAGAAATTGATAAAGGGAAAATCGAATATGAGCACAAACTAGCGAAAAATATAAAAACGGATTGTAAAAGCTTCTATAGGTATGTGAAAAGGAGAAGACTGGCAAAGGTAAATGTAGGTCCTTTACAGTCAGAGACGGGAGAATTTATAATGGGGAATGAGGAAAAGGCAGAGAAATTAATAAATACTTTGTTCCTGTCTTCACGGAGGAAGACGCAAAAAACCTCCCAGAAATACGAGAAAACCAAGGGTGTGGCAAGAATGAGGAACTTAAAGAAATTATTATTAGTAAAAAAACAGTACTAGCAAAATTAATGGGACTAAAAGTCGATAAATTCCAAGGACCGGATGACCTACATCCTAGGGTTTTGAAAGAGGTGGCCATTGGGACAGTGGACGCATTAGTTGTCATCTTCCAAAATTCTATAGATTCTGGAACGGTTCCTGCAGATTGGAGGCTAGCAAATGTAACCCCGCTATTTAAGAAAGGAGGGAGAGAGGAAACGGGGAACTACAGACCTGTTGGCCTCACATCTGTAGTTGGGAAAATGCTGGAATCTATTCTAAAGGATGCAATAACTGGGCACTTGGAACCTAATTGTAAGATTGGGTAGAGTCAACATGGATTTATGAAAGGGAAATCCTGTTTGACAAACCTATTGGGAGTTCTTTGAGGATGTAACTAGTGGAGTAGACAAAGGGGAACCGGTAGATGTGGTGTATTTGGATTTTCAGAAGGCCTTCGATAAGGTCCCACACAAGAGGTTGGTGAACAAAATTAGGGCACATGGAATTGGGGGTAATATACTAGCATGGATTGAGAATTGGTTAACAGACAGAAAACAGAGTCGGGATAAACGGGTCTTTTTCAGGATGGCAGGCTGTGACTAGTGGGGTACTGCAAGCATCGGTGCTTGGGCCCCAGCTATTCACAATCTATATCAATGATTTGGATGAGGGGACTAAATGTAACATTTCCAAATTTGCTGATGATACAAAGCTAGGTGGCAGTGTCAGTTGCGAAGAGGATGTGAAGAGGCTTCAAGGGGATCTCGACAGGCTCAGTGAGTGGACGAGAACATGGCAGATGGAATATAATGTGGATAAATGTGAAGTTATCCACTTTGGTAGAAAAAACAGAAAGGCAGAGTATTTCCTAAATGGTGAAAGATTGGGGAATGCAGATGCTCAAAGGGACCTGGGTGTCCTTGTACATGAGTCACTGAAAGTGAATGTGCAGGTGCAACAAGCCATTAGGAAGGCAAATGGTATGCTGGCCTTCATTATAAGAGGATTTGAGTACAGGAGTAAAGAAGTCTTACTCCAATTATATAGAGCCTTGGTGAGACCACACCTGGAATACTGTGTACAATTTTGGTCTCCTTACATAAGGAAGGATATACTTGCCATAGAGGGAGAGCAACGAAGGTTCACAAGATTGATTCCTGGGATGGCGGGACTGTCGTATGAGAAGAGGTTGAGTAAACTAGGCCTGTATTCTCTTGAATTCAGAAGAATGAGAGGGGATCTCACTGAAGCATACAAAATGATTACAGGGCTTGATAGGATGGATGCTGGGAGAATGTTTCCCTTGGCTGGGGAGTCTAGAACTAGGGGCCACAGCCTCAGGATAAAGGGTAGGCCATTCAGGACTGAGATGAGAAGAAATTTCTTCACACAGAGGGTGGTGAATCTTTGGAATTCTCTACCCCAGAGGGCTGTGGAGGCTCAGTCATTGGGTATATTCAAAACAGAAGTCGATAGATTTCTGACTAGTAAAGGCATCAAGGGATATGGCGATAGGGCCGGTGAATGGAGTTGAGGCAGAAGATCAGCCATGATCTCATTGAATGGCGGAGCAGGCTCGAGGGGCCGAATGGCCTCCTCCTGCTCCTATTTCTTATGGCGGGGGGGGTTGGTACTGAGGGAGCGCCGCACTGTCGGAGGGGCGGTACTGAAGGAGCGCCAAACTGAGGGAGCGCCGCACTGTCGGAGGGGCGGTACTGAAGGAGCGCCGCACTGTCGGAGGGGCGGTACTGAGTGAGTGTTGGAGGGGCGGTACTGAGGGAGCGCCGCACTGTCGGAGGGGCGGTGCTGAGGGAGCGCCGCACTGTCGGAGGGGCGGTGCTGAGGGAGCGCCGCACTGTCGGAGGGGCGGTACTGAAGGAGGGCCGCACTGTCGGAGGGGCGGAGCTGAGGGAGGCGCTGTCGGAGGGGCGGTACTGAGGGAGGGCCGCACTGTCGGAGGGGCGGTACTGAGGGAGGGCCGCACTGTCGGAGGGGCGGTACTGAGGGAGGGCCTGCACTGTCGGAGGGGCGGTACTGAGGGAGGGCTGCACTGTCGGAGGGGCGGTACTGAGGGAGGGCCGCACTGTCGGAGGGGCGGTACTGAGGGAGGGCCGCACTGTCGGAGGGGCGGTACTGTCGGAGGGGCGGTACTGAGGGAGGGCCGCACTGTCGGAGGGGCGGTACTGAGGGAGAGCCGCACCGTCGGAGGTGCCGTCTTTCAGATGAGATGTTAAACCGAGGCCCCGTCTGCTCTCAGGTGGAGGTAAACGATCCCATGGCCACTATTTCAAAGAAGAGCAGGGGAGTTATCCCCAATGTCCTGGGGCCGATATTTATCCCACAATCGACATCACTAAAACAGATGATCTGGTCATTATCACATTGCTGTTTGTGGGAGCTTGCTGTGCGCAAATTGGCTGCCGCGTTTCCTACATTCCAACAGTGACCGCACTTAAAAAAAAAGTACTTCATTGGCTGTGAAGCACTTTGGGACGTCCTGAGGTGGTGAAAGGCGCCGGAGAAATGGGAGTCTTTCTTTCATCTATGTCATGAGAACACATTTGAGCACCGGATCAGAGCTGCACCAGTTTCAAGTGCAAAGAAAGAGGAACCTGAATCATCGCGACTCTTTATTCAACCGTTTTTAACCCCAGCTTAATCTCACTGGGTGCTGATTACATCTAGTACATTTCTTTCTACCAAGCATAAAAGACCCCCACATCTTTCTCCGTGTCCCTTCGCCTGGCGCAGTGGCACTGGGTGCCAATGACCTCAAGGGTGCACTTGCCCCCCGAACCCACATGTAACGCACGCCATTTGTTTCACTGGAGATTTCAACACGGATAAATGTGGGGTATCACATTTTGGTAAGAAAAATAAAGGTCACATATTACTTGGAAAATAAGAATCGAAATGGGGTAAAGGAGCAAAGGGATCTGGGAGTACAAATACACAAATCACTAAAAGTAGCGACACAGGTTAATAAGGCCATAAAAAAGCAAACCAGGTACTAGGGTTTATTTCTAGAGGGATAGAATTGAAAATCAGAGAAGTTGTGTTAAACTTGTATCGAACCTCGGTTAGACCGCACTTGGAGCACTGTGCAGTTCTGGTCTCCATATCACACTTGGAGCACTGTGCACAGTTCTGGTCTCCATATACCTTGGTTAGACCACACTTGGAGCACCGTGCGCAGTTCTGGTCACCGTATACCTTGGTTAGACCACACTTGGAGCACCGTGCACAGTTCTGGTCTCCATATACCTTGGTTAGACCACACTTGGAGCACCGTGCACAGTTCTGGTCTCCATATACCTTGGTTAGACCTCACTTGGAGCACCGTGCACAGTTCTGGTCTCCATATACCTTGGTTAGACCACACTTGGAGCACCGTGCACAGTTCTGGTCGCCGTATTATAAAAAGGATATAGAGGCACTGGAGAGGGTACAGAGAAGATTTACAAGGATGATAGCAGAAATGCGAGGGTACACCTATCAGGAAAGGATGAACAGGCTGGGGCTCTTTTCTCTAGAAAAGAGAAGGCCGAGGGGTGACCCGATAGAGGTCTTTAAGATTATGAAGGGGTTCGATAGGGTAGACGTAGAGAAGATGTTTCCACTTGTGGGGGAGACCAGAACTAGAGGCCATCAATATAAGAGAGTCACTAATAAATCCAATCGGGAATTCAGGAGAAACTTCTTACCCCAGAGAGTGGGGAGAATGTGGAACTCGCTCCCACAGGGACTGGTCGAGGCGAATAGCGTCGATGCGTTTAAGGAGAAGCTGGATAAACACATGAGGGAGAAAGGAATAGAAGGACATGGTGATGGGGTGAGATGAAGAAGGGCGGGAGGAGGCTGGTGTGGAGCAGAAACACCGGCACGGAGCAGTGGGGCCGAACCGGCCTGTTTCTGCGCTGTGAATCCTATGTAATTAGAGAGGGTGCGCGCCACACACACACACAACCCATTTCAGACCAAGCACCAGATAACCATAGTGGCCACTGGGCAAACGAGCCCCCCGCACACAGCAGGAAAGGCCCAGGCTCCATTCCCGGCCTGTGCGGAGTTCCATGATCCCAGCCACGGTTGGGCTGCGAGCGGGTCCGGGGTCTCTCAAAGCGGGTCGACTGTGCGGAAAATGTTTTTCAAAAAAACAGCGGAACTCTTCCCTCCCTCCCCGCCGTTGTCGTCGTGGTGTGTTCTGCGACAAGAGTGTCTCCGGCCCCTGCGGGGACGCCCGCCTCTACCTGGGGCCCGGGGGCCCGAATCGGTCCATGGTCTGCAGGACGAGCGCGAGGTGATCCAGGAACGAGCTGACTGACACGCGAAGGATGCGAGCTTCATCCGCTTCCCAGTGGCTGCGGAGAGAGAGAGGATAAGGATCTCCGACCACAGTTCACTGTACCCCACCCCCTCCCCCATTCCCCGCTTCCCTCCCCCATTCCCAATCCTCGCTTCCCCAGCCCACCTCCCCGATCCCCCCCCACCCACTCCCCGAAAAAAAATCTCATCTCCCCCTCTGGTTCTTTTACCGATTATCTTCAATCTGTGTCCTCTGGTTACCCACCCTCCTGCCACTGGAAACAGTTTCTCCTTATTTACTCCATCAAAACCCTTCATGATTTTGAACACCTCCATTAAATCTCCCCTTAACCTTCTCTGCTCTAAGGAGAACAACCCCAGCTTCTCCAGTCTCCCCACATCACTGAAGTCCCTCATCCCTGGGACCATTCTGGTCAATCTCCCTTTAACATAGAAGATAGGAGCAGGAGTAGGCCATTCGGCCCCTCGAGCCTGCTCCGCCATTCAATGCGATCATGGCTAATCATCCAAATTCAGTACCCTGTCCCTGCCTTCTCCCCATATCCCTTGATCCCTTTAGCCTTGAGAAATATATCTAACTCCTTCTTGAATATATTTAATGAATTGGACTCAACTGCCTTCTGTGGTAGAGAATTCCACAGGTTCACCACTCTCTGGGTGAAGAAATTCCTCCTCATCTCAGTCCGAAATGGCTTACCCCTTATCCTTGGACTGTGACCCCTGGTTCTGGACTCCCCCTGCCATCGGGAACATCCTTCCTGCATCTAGTCTGTCTAGTCCTGTTAGAATTTTATAAGTTTCAATGAGATCCCCTCTCATTCTTCGAAACTCGAGCGAATACAAGCCCAATCGTCCCAATCTCTCTTCATACGTCATTCCTGCCATCCCAGGTATCAGTCTGGTGAATCTTCGCTGCACTCCCTCCATGGCAAGAACATCCTTCCTCAGATAAGGCGACCAAAACTGCACACAATACTCAAGGTGTGGTCTCACCAAGGCCCTGTACAACTGCAGCAAGACATCCTTGCTCCTGTACTCGAATCCTCTCGCTATGAAGGCCAACATACCATTTGCCTTCTTAACCGCCTGCTGCACCTGCATGCTTACCTTCAGCGACTGGTGCACAAGGACACCCAGGTCTCGTTGCACTTCCCCTTTTCCCAATCTATTGCCTTCTCTGCTCTAAGGAGAACAACCCCAGCTTCTCCAGTCTCTCCACATCACTGAAGTCCCTCATCCCTGGAACCATTCTGGTCAATCTCCCCTTAACCTTCTCTGCTCCAAGGAGAACAATCCCAGCTTCTCCAGTCTCTCCACGTCACTGAAGTCCCTCATCCCTGGTACCATTCTGGTCAATCTCCTCTGCACCGGGTCTTGTTTGACAGTAAAACAAAGTCCACGCTTACACTTGGAGTACGCAGCCCCTCACAGTCAACACTTTGCTGATCCCTCCTTTCCGGGGCTCGGAGTCTGGGCTGAGTGATCCGAGGGCGATCTGTGCCTCCAGCACCGAGGGAAAAGGCACGCTCAGATTACTGGGATCACCGAGTTAAGGAGCAATGCAACGACACAACAACAACATAACGCCTTTAACGTAGTAAAACGTCCCAGGGCGCTTCACAGGAGCGTAAATCAGACAAAATTTCACCCCGAGCCACATAAGGAGATATTAGGGACAGGCGACCTAAAGCTGGGTCAAAGAGGTCGGTTTTAAGGAGCGTCTTAAAGGAGGAGAGAGAGGCGGAGAGGTTTAGGGAGGGAATTCCAGAGCTCGGGGCCCTGGCGCGGTCGCCAATGATGGAGCGATGGAAATCGGGGGATGCGCGAGAGGCCGGAATTGGAGGAGCGCAGAGATCTCGGAGGGTTGTCGGGGCTGAAAGAGATTACAGAGATAGGGAAGGGGCGAGGAGGCCCTGCAGGGATTTGAACATGAGGATGAGAATTTTGAAATCGAGGCCTTGCTTAACCGGGAGCCAATGTAGGTCAGCGAGCAACAGGGGGAGATGGGTGAACGGGACTCGGTGCGAGTTAGGACACGGGGGCAGCAGAGTTTTAGATGAGCTGATGGTTACGTAGGGTGGAAGGTGGGAGGCCGGGCCGGGAGAAGGGTCGGAATAGTCGAGTCTGGAGGGGGACAAATGCACGGGTGAGGGATTCAGCAGCGGATTAGCTGAGGCGGGGCGGAGACGGACGATGTTCTGGAGGTGTAGATGTGGTCGGAACACAGAGAGAAAGGGGCAGAGATCCAGACTCCAGGGGCGGTCAGAGCACCCACTCCACCCTGGGCAGGTACAGCACCTCTCTCCTCTGCTGGGGATAAGCAGCTCACTTTTGAATATGTTAAAAAATAAACGACTTTTAAGTATTCCTGCCAACCATTTTCAATGCATTAAATGAATCTTCAAACTATAATTGGACATTTCTGGTGCAATGTGCAGGAAACAATGCTCCATCTCGACCTCCTCCTGAGGTCCCCACCCTCACAGAAGCCAGCCTTCAGTCAATTCGATTCACTCCGCGTGATATCAAGAAACGGCTGAGCACACTGGATACAGCAAAGGCTGCGGGCCCCCGACAACATCCCGGCTGTCGTGCTGAAGACTTGTGCTCCAGAACAAGCCTGGCTGTTCCAGTACAGCTACAACACTGGCATCTACCCGACAATGTGGAAAACTGCCCAGGTATGTCCTGTCCGCAAAAAGCAGGACAAATCCAACCCGGCCAATTACTGCCCCATCAGCCTACTCTCGATCATCAGCAAAGTGATGGAAGGTGTCATTGACAGTGCTATCAAGCGGCACTTACTCGCCTGAGATTCACCACCCTCTGAGTGAAGAAATTCCTCCTCATCTCAGTCCTAAATGGTCGACCCCTTATCCTGAGACTGTGACCCCTAGTTCTAGGCTCCAGCCAGGGGGAAACAGCCTCTCAGCATCTGCCCTGTCAAGCCCTCTCAGTATCTTATATGTTTCAATGAGATCACCTCTCATTCTTCTAAACTCCAGAGAGTATCGGCCCATTTTACTCAATCTCTCCTCATAGGACAGCCCTCTCATCCCAGGAATCAATCTAGTGAACCTTCGTTGCACCGCCTCTAAGGCAAGTATATCCTTCCTCAGATAAGGAGACCAAAACTCTGCACAGTACTCCAGGTGTGGTCTCACCAACGCCCTGTTCAATTGTAGTGAGACTTCCTTACTCTTGTACTCCAACCCCCTTGTAATAAAGGCCAATATGCTATTTGCCTTCCTAATTGCTTGCTGTACCTGCATGCTAACTCTCTGTGTTTCGTGTACAAGGACATCTAAATCCCTCCGCACATCAACATTTAATAGTTTATTAATAGTAAACTGGCGATAACAAATGAAATTTCTGGAAATATCTCAGCCTTTACTTCATCGTCGCTGGGTCAAAATCCTGGAATTCCCTCCCTAGCAGCACTGTGGGAGCACCTTCACCACACGGACTGCAGCGGTTCAAGAAGGCGGCTCACCACCGCCTTCCCAAGGGCAACTAGGGGATGGGCAATAAATGCTGGCCTTGCCAGCAATGCCCACATCCCATGAAAGAATTTAAAAAAACCTTATCACATCCATAAGAATCATAGAATGGTTACAGCACGCAAGAAGGCCATTCGGTCCGTTGAGCCCGTGCTGACTCTCAGCTAGTCCCACTTCCCCGCCCTTTCCCCGTAGCCCTGCAATTTTTTTTTCCTTCAGGTACTTATCCAACTCCCTTTTGAAAGCCACGATTGAGTCTGCCTCCACCACCCATTCAGGCAGTGCATTCCAGATCCTAACCACTCGCTGCGTAAAAAAGTTTTTCCTCGTGTCGCCTTTGGTTCTTCTGCCAATCACCTTGAATCTGTGTCCTCTGGTTCTCGACCCTTCCGCCAATGGGAAGTTTCTCTCTCTCTACTCTGTCCAGACCACTCATGATTTTGAACACCTCGATCAAATCTCCTCTCAACCTTCTCTGCTCTAAGGAGAACAACCCCAGCTTCTCCAGTCTCTCACGTCACTGAAGTCCCTCATCCCTGGAACCATTCTGGTCAATCTCCCCTTAACCTTCTCTGCTCTAAGGAGAACAATCCCAGCTTCTCCAGATCACTGAAGTCCCTCATCACTGATACCATTCTGGTCAATCTCCCCTTAACCTTCTCTGCTCTAAGGAGAACAATCCCAGCTTCTCCAGTCTCTCCACATCACTGAAGTCCCTCATCCCTGGTATCATTCTGGTAAATCTCCCATTAACCTTCTCTGCTCTAAGGAGAACAATCCCAGCTTCTCCACGTCACTGAAGTCCCTCATCCCTGGAACCATTCTCGTAAATCTTTTCTGCACCCTCTCTAAGGCCTTCACATCCTTCCTAAAGTGCGGTGCCCAGAATTGGACACAATACTCCAGTTGGGGCCGAACCAGTGTTTTATAAAGATTCATCATAACGTCCTTGCTTTTGTACTCTATGCCTCTATTTATGAAGCCCAGGATCCCGTAAGCATTTTTAACTGCTTTCTCAACCTGCCCTGCCACCTTCAACGATTTGTGCACACATACACCCCCAGGTCTCTGTTCATGCGCCCCCTTTAGGATTGCACCCTTTAGTTTATATTGCCTCTCCTCGTTCTTCCTACCAAAATGTATCACTTTGCACTTTTCTGCGTTAAATTTTATCTGCCACGTGTCCGCCCATTCCCCCAGTCTGTCTATGTCTTCTTGAAGTCTGTCCCTATCCATTATACTTCCAAGTTTAGTGTCCCCAGCAATGAGTTGTGTAAAGAAAAAACTACAACTCCCAGCATACTGCAGCTGACCGGGCATGCGCAGCAACGCTCGGCCGACATCTCCCAGTGCGCCGCAGCTGACTGCACCTGCCCACTGAGCAGGCGCAGTGAGTGAAACTACAACCCTCAGCGGGCGTCAGCGGACTGGGCATGCGCAGTCAAGACCGGCCTACAGCCGCTCGTAGCACGCCGCGGCGCATCTCAGCCTACAACTCCCGGCATGCCGCAACCGCCTCTTCCCATCCTGCGGCAGCACAGCCGTCGCGCAGGCGCATTGCGCCGAACTTCAAATCCCAGCAGGCCGCGCGGCAGGGGAGACAATGGCGGACAGCGAAGTGCTCGCTGGCTTGCTCGGAGTCTCCGGTTTCCCCAGACGTGAAACAGCCACCGCCTCCCGGCTTCTCCCTCCCTATCCAAACCCCCACCCCGAAAGAGAGAGAGAGAGAGAGAGATAAAGCTGGCTTCACAATCTCCGGGGAAGCTGGCGAAAGGATACAATCGCAGGCGGTCGGCGCCGTTAGCAACGGCCGCCATCTTGGATTGAAGGCGCCGAGGCGGCTGGACTCGACCATTGAGGCGGGGGGAGGAAATCTGCTAGTGGGAGATACCACTGAGGGGAAAGAGGGATGTGTGGTTTCTGCTGGTGGATGATACCATCCTGTAGATAGAGAGAGGGGTTGATGGGAGATACCATTGAAGAGAGAGGGGTGGACACACACAGTGGGGGCTAATGGGACATACTCCTAGACTCACGGAACGGTTACAGCACAGAAGGAGGCCATTCGGCCCATCAAGCCCGTGCCGGCTCTCTGCAAGTGGGGATGTTCTGTTCGCCGATGATTTCGTTCAGCTCCATTCGCATCTCCCCAGATCATGAAGAGCTGGACGATGTTCAGGCTTGGGCTGATAAGTGGCAGGTAACATTCGCGCCACACAAGTGCCAGGCAATGACTATTTCCGACAAGCGAGAGTCTAACCACCGCCCCTTGACATTCAACAGCATTACCATCGCCGAAACCCCCACCATCAACATCCTGGGGGTCACCATTGACCAGAAACTTAACTGGACCAGCCACATAAATACTGTGGCAACAAGAGCAGGTCAGAGGCTGGGTATTCTGCAGCGAGTGTCTCACCTCGACTCCCCAAAGCCTTTCCACCATCTACAAGGCACAAGTCAGGGGTGTGATGGAACACTCTCCACTTGCCTGGATGAGTTGCAGCTCCAACAACACTCAAGAAGCTCGACACCATCCAGGACAAAGCAGCCCGCTTGATTGGCACCCCATCCACCACCTTAAACATTCACTCCCTCCACCACCGGCGCAACGTGGCTGCAGTGTGCACCATCTACAAGATGCACTGCAGCAACTCGCCAAGGCTTCTTCGGCAGCACCTCCCTAAACCCACGACCTCTTCCACCTAGAAGGACAAGGGCAGCAGGCGCGTGGGAACACCACCACCTCCAAGTTCCCCTCCAAGTCACACACGCCATCCTGACTTGGAAATATATCGGCCGTTCCTTCATCGTCGCTGGGTCAAAATCCTGGAACTCCTTCCCTAACAGCACTGGGAGCACCTTCACCACACGGACTGCAGCGGTTCAAGAAGGCGGCTCACCACCACCTTCTCGAGGGCGATTAGGAGACGGGCAATAAATGCCGGCCTTGCCAGCGACGCCCACATCCCAGGAACGAATCTAAAACAAAAACCATTGAGATGGGGGGGGGGGGATATTTAGGCTGGAGTATGATTCTATATAACAGGGCGGGGGGTGGTGGAGGGAGCTACCAATGACTGGGCGGGGGGGGGGGCACTAGGAAGGGGACACAGATATTTCCCTTTCTTTTAACGGGGGGGATGGGGAGCCATGAGCCGCTCCGCCCTTCCCCACGGGCTGCGGGCACCCAGGATCTCCTGGAATCTTCCCGTAGCCAACGGAGCAGGAAAAGGATTACACGGGATATACGGCACAGAAACAGGCCATTCGGCCCAACCAGTCCTTGCCAGCGTTTATGCTCCACTCGAGCCTCCTCCCGTCTTTCCTCATCTAACTCCATCAGCGTAACCCTCTATTCCCTTCTCCCTCATATGTTTGTCTAGCCTCCCCTTAAATGCATCTATACTATTCGCCTCAACCACTAACTGTGGGAGCGAGTTCCACATTCTCACCACTCTCTGGGTAGAGAAGTTTCTCCTGAATTCGCTATGGATTTATTAGTGACTCTCTTATATTGATGGCCCCTAGTTCTGGTCTCACCTACAAGTGGAAACATCTTCTCTACGACTACCCTATTGAACCCTTCATAATCTTAAAGACCTCTATCAGGTCACCCCTCTACCTTCTCTTTTCAAGAGAAAAGAGACCCAGCCTGTTCATCCTTTCCTGATAGGTATACCCTCACATTTCTGGTATCATCCTTGTAAATCTTCTCTGCACCCTCTCCGGTGCCTCTATATCTTTTTTATAATATGGTGACCAGAATTGTATACAGTATTCCAAGTGTGGTCTAACCAAGGTTCGATACAAGTTTAGCGTAACTTCACTACTTTTCAATTCTATCCCTCTAGAAATAAACCCTAGGATGATCCCGACTTCCCCCCCCACCCCCCAAACCTGGGTCCTGCTGGGCACTACAACAGTGTAATTGTAACGTGACGCGTTTACATAGGAGATTCCCATTGTAGATGTTGACATTGGAGTTTATAATGGGGGAAGACGTTAGCTGAGTGACAGCTGCCGAGACCTGCCCTCCCAGTGCATGATCCCTGAGAGGTAGTGGGCGCCCAGAGGCCGAGAAGCCCCTGGATACCACGAGGTCTACTGTGCACAGTTTTGGTCTCCTTATCTGAGGAAGGATATACTTGCCTTAGAGGCGGTGCAACCAAGGTTCACGAGGTTAATACGATAGCAAAATACTGCGGATGCTGGAAAATTGAAACAACAACAGAAAACGCTGGAAAAACTCAGCAGGCCAGGCAACATCCGTGGAGAGAGAAACAGAGTTAACGTTTCAGGTCGAAACCCTTGGTCAGAACTGAGAAAAAAGCAGGAAATGAAACAGATAAAAAAGCGAGGGGGAGGCTGGGGGGGAGGAATAACTATGGTAAGTAGAGACATTAAGAGATGCTCAAGGCAAGACGAGATGGTAATGGGACAGGTTAAGAAACAAAAGGTGAGGTGTGAAATGCTGGCAGAATGAGAGACAGCTGCCGTGGGGGGAGAGAGAGAAAAAAAAGGAAAAAGGCACGGACCAAAAGGGTGGATAAAATGTATATATATATGTGGTGGGGGCAGAGGTTATGATCTGAAATTGCACGGAAGCTCAGCATAAGCTCGAGGAACAGCACCTCATCTTTCGATTAGGCACTTTACAGCCCTCTGGACTCAATATCGAGTTCAACAATTTCAGACCATAACCTCGGCCCCCACCACATATATATACATTTTATCCACACTTTTGGTCCGTGCCTTTTTCCTTTTTTTCTCTCTCCCCCCCCCCCCCTACGGCAGCTGTCTCTCATTCTGCCAGCATTTCACACTTCACCTTTTGTTTCTTAACCTGTCCCATTACCATCTCGTCTTGCCTTGAGCATCTCTTAATGTCTCTACTTACCATAGTTATTCCCCCCCCCCAGCCTCCCCCTTGCTTTTTTATCCGTTTCATTTCCTGCTTTTTTCTCAGTTCTGACGAAGGGTTTCGACCTGAAACGTTAACTCTGTTTCTCTCTCCACGGATGTTGCCTGGCCTGCTGAGTTTTTCCAGCGTTTTCTGTTGTTATTTTACTCGGTTGATTCCTGAGATGAAGGGGTTGTCTTATGAGGAAAGGTTGAGCAGGTTGGGCCTATACTCATTGGACTTTAGATGAATGAGAGGTGATCTTATTGAAATTCTGAGGGGGCTCGACAGGGTAGATGCAGAGAGGATGTTTCCCCTCGTGGGGGAATCTAGAACTAGGGGGCACAGTTTCAGAATAAGGGGTCGTCCATTTAGGACTGAGATGAGGAGGAATTTCTTCTCTCAGAGGGTCGTGAATCTTTGGAATTCTCTACCCCAGAGAGCTGTGGAGGCGGAGTCATTGAATATATTCAAGGCGGAGATTGACCGACATTTGAACTACAAGGGAGTCAAGGGTTATGGGGAGAGAGCGGGAAAGTGGAGTTGAGGCCAAGATCAGATCAGCCACGATCTTATTGAATGGCGGAGCAGGCTCGAGGGGCCGAATGACCGACTCCTGCTCCTACGTCTTATGGTCTTATGTATGTTCTTCGAAATAGTGCCACGGGATCTTTTACGTCCACCTGAGAGAGCAGACGGGGCCTCGGTTTAACGTCTCATCCGAAAGACGGCACCTCTGACGGTGCAGCGCTCCCTCAACACTGCACTGGAGTGTCAGCCTAGCTTTTATGTGTTCAAGTCCCTGGAAAGTAGGGGAAAGAGACTGAAAGACGAGACTCCGCGACAGAAACCGAAGGCGACAAGGACCATAGAAACATAGAAGATAGGAGCAGGAGTCGGCCATTCGGCCCCTCGAGCCTGCTCCGCCATTCGATGAGATCATGGCTGATCATCCAAACTCAGTACCCTGTACCTGCCTTCTCCCCATATCCCTTGATCCCTTTAGCTTTAAGAAATATATCTAACTCATTCTTGAATATATTTAATGACTTGGCCTCAACTGCCTTCTGTGGTAGAAAATTCCACAGGTTCACCACTCTCTGGGTGAAGAAATTCTTCCTCATTTCTGTCCTAAATGGCTTACCCCTTATCCTTAGATTGTGACCCCTGGTTCTGGACTCCCCCCGCCATCGGGAACATCCTTCCTGCATCGAGACTGTCTAGTCCTGTTAGAATTTTATATGTTTCGATGAGATCCCCTCTCATTCTTCTATACTCCAGCGAGTATAAGCCCAATCGACCCAATCTCTCCTCATATGTCATTCCTGCCATCCCAGGTATCAGCCTTGTGAATCTTCGCTGAACTCCTTCCATGGCAAGAACATCCTTCCTCAGATAAGGCGACCAAAACTGCACACAGTACTCAAGGTGTGGTCTCACCAAGGCCCTGTACAACTGCAGCAGGACATCCCTGTTCCTGTACTCAAACCCTTTCGCTACGAAGGCCAACATACCATTTGCCTTCTTCACCGCCTGCTGCACCTGCATGCTTACCTTCAACGACTGGTGCACAAGGACACCCAGGTCTCGTTACACTTCCCAGGCGGGGGACAGGTTAAGTTCTGATTTAAGACTGAGATGAGGAGGAATTTCTTCTCTCAGAGGGCGGTGAATCTTTGGAATTCTCTACCCCAGGGGACTGTGGAGGCTCAGTCGTTGAGTATATTCAAGGCTGAGATCGATAGATTTTTGAGCTACAGGGGAGTCGAGGGTTATGGGGAGCGGGCAGGAAAGTGGCGTTGAGGCCCAGATCAGATCAGCCATGATCTGATAGAATGGCGGAGCGGGCTCGAGGGGCCGAATGGCCTGCTCCTGATTCTTATGTTCTTAGGCACACTCTCTCCGTCTCTGTCGCAGTGTTTACCCATCGCCAGACCTGCCAATGTAAGAGAGATTGGGAGCTCCAGATCGTGTCTGATGATAACAATTTGGAAAAATATCGAGTGAGCCAGAGGTCAGCGCCCTGTGTTTTGGAACCACTTCATGTGAGGGCTGACGCACGTCTCCACACGACATCGCTGGCTTATCTGTCACTGGTAGAAGCGTTTGCGTCTCCTGTAAGTTTGTAGTTTATTGCCGGATTTTCTACTTTGTGTCGAAAACACTTGACTCGACAAATATTTTCTCCCCAGTTCCCTTCTTCCCTCTCCTGGGGTACACTAGAGTACAGTTCCATGTCCAGAGACTTGAGCACAGAATCCAGGCCCACACCTCCAGTCCACTATTGAGGGAGCGCCGCACTGTCGGAGGGGCGGTACTGAGGGAGCGCGGTACTGAGGGAGCGCCACACTGTCGGAGGTGCCATCCTTCAGGATGAGACGTTAAACCCGAGGCCCCGTCTGCCCTCTCAGGTGGATGTAAAAAATCCCACGGCCACTATTGGAAGAAGAGCAGGGGGGGAGTTCTCCCCGGTGTCCTGGGGCCGATATTTATCCCTCAACCAACATCACTAAAAACAGATGATCCGATCATTCTCACATTGCTGTTTGTGGGAGCTTGCTGTGTGCAAATTGGCTGCCGCGTTTCCTGCATTACAACAGTGACCATACTTCAAAAAAAGTCCTTCATTGGCTGTGAAGAGCTTCGGGACGTCCTGAGGTTGTGAAAGGAGTTTTCTCCTGATCAGTACATGAGTTTGATCAGATATGAACCCTGTCATTATTTGCTCAGATACTCTGAGAATAGTGGTTACACATTAACCGGGGTAGAAGGAGGGTCGTAGCGCTGTCGGAATGTTTTCCAATCCGACGCCGGGCCAATCACAAAATAGAATCGCAACCGACCACTGAGCCACGGGCCAATGAGGGGCTGGAGTGCGAGCCAGACCCTGAACCAGCCCTCATTATTCATGGGAATGTGCTGGCCCCCCGGGTGAAGCTCTTTAAATAAGAGCGAGCGATATTCCGCGGCAGAATCAGGAATTCCACTCGGAGCCTCGAGTACACGGAGAGCGGGAGACCGAGACCGAGGGAGCAGGAGGAACAAGGCTACAAGGTAGACCGAGACTGAGGGAGCAGCAGGAATAAAGAGCGAGGGAGAAGCAGGAACGAGGAGTGAGGGAGACCCGAGACTGAGGTAGGAATGAGGAGCGAGGGAGCACAGGAACCAAACCGTGGTCTTTGTAACGCTCGGCGTGGGTTCCAGCACTCTGCGGCGGTCTCATAAGAACATAAGTAGGAGCAGGAGTCGGCCATATGACCCCTCGGGCCTGCTCCGCCATTCAATAGGATCATGGCTGATCCGAACCTAGACTCACGTCCACTTCCCTGCCCGCTCCCCATAACCCTTCATTCCCTTATCAGCTCGGAAACTGTCCATCTCCGTTTTAAATTTATTTAATGTCGCAGCTTCCACAGCTCTCTGAGGTAGCAAATTCCATAGATTTACTGCCCTCTGAGTGAAGAAGTTTCTCCTCATCTCAGTTTTGAAACGGCAGCCCCTTATTCTAAGATGATGCCCCCTAGTTCTAGTCTCACCCATCAGTGGAAACATCCTCCCCGCCTCCACCCGATCAAGCCCCCTCACAATCTTCTATGTTTCGATAAGATCGCCTCTCATTCTTCTGTATTCCAATGAGTAGAGGCCCAACCTACTCAACCTTTCCTCATAAGTCAACCCCCTCATCTCCGGAATCAACCGAGTGAACCTTCTCTGAACTGCCTCGAGAGCAAGTATAACTTTTCTTAAATATGGAAACCAAAACTGTACGCAGTACTCCAGGTGTGGCCTCACCAGTACCCTGTATAGCTGAAGCAAGACTTCCCTGCTTTTATACTCCATCCCCCTTGCAATAAAAGCCAAGATTCCATTGGCCTTCCTGATCACCTGCTGTACCTGCATACTAACCTTCTGTGTTTCATGCACCAGGACCCCCAGATCCCTTTGTACTGTAGCACTTTGCAGTTTCTTTCCATTGAGATAATAACTTGCTCTTTGATTTTTTCTGCCAAAGTGCATAACCTCACACTTTCCAACATTATATTCCATCTGCCAAATTTCTGCCCACTCACTTAGCCTGTCTATGTCATAGAAACATAGAATCTAGGAGCAGGAGTAGGCCATTCGGCCCGTCGAGCCTGCTCCACCATTCAATACGATCATGGCTGATCATCCAAATCCAGTACCCTGTCCCTGCTTTAATCCCCACAGTACACATATCCCACCCTACCCCCGTAACCCCACGTATTTAATTCCCCCTAACATATCCCATCCTATCCCCATAACCCCACATATTTAATCCCCCCCTAACACTAAGGGTCAATTTATCATAGCCAAATCAACCTAACCCGCACATTTTTGGACTGTGGGAGGAAACCGGAGCACCCGGAGGAAACCCACGCAGACACGGGGAGAATGTGCAAACTCCACACAGACAGTCACCCGAGGTCAGATTCGAACCTGGGTCCCTGGCGCTGTGAGGCACCAGTGCTAACCACTATGCCACCGTGTTGGCCTTTTGCAGGTTTTTTATGTCCTCCTCACTCACTGCTTTCCCTCCCTCAATGCCATCTCACGCCCGAGCAAGAAGCCCCAACGCTCACCTGCCGGGCTCCTGATTAAGAAGGTCTGCAGTGAATCGGACCCCTGCCCCGGGACAGTGGCGGACTGTGCCTCAGGTTAAACCCCATCAGTGGGTTAAATGGACACCGGGAAATCTAAACACACAGACCACACTGGGAGTCAGGCCCCCCCCCGCCTGTGGCAAGATAGCAGAGCTCAGCCAGGCCGGGAGATCCCCCTTGATCGAGCAGTGTCCCTCTACACTATCCAACCCGTGCTGTACCTGCCCTGGGAGTGTTTGATGGGGACAGTGTAGAGGGAGCTTTACTCTGTATCTAACCCGTGCTGTACCTGCCCTGGGAGTGTTTGATGGGACAGTGTAGAGGGAGCTTTACTCTGTATCTAACCCATGCTGTACCTGCCCTGGGAGTGTTTGATGGGGACAGTGTAGAGGGAGCTTTACTCTGTATCTAACCCGTGCTGTACCTGCCCTGGGAGTGTTTGATGGGGACAGTGTAGAGGGAGCTTTACTCTGTATCTAACCCGTGCTGTACCTGCCCTGGGAGTGTTTGATGGGGACAGTGTAGAGGGACTTTACTCTGTATCTAACCCGTACTGTACCTGCCCTGGGAGTGTTTGATGGGGACAGTGTAGAGGGAGCTTTACTCTGTATCTAACCCGTGCTGTACCTGCCCTGGGAACATAAGAACATAAGAACATAAGAAATAGGAGCAGGAGTAGGCCAATCGGCCCATCGAGCCTGCTCCGCCATTCAATAAGATCATGGCTGATCTGATCCTAACCGCCAATCTACTATCTATCACAGAAATATCTCCTGCATCTAACAGAATTGCACACACGAAATAGGAGCAGAATCAGGCTACACAGTCCCTGGGCCCGCTCCACTACCCACAGGGCCATGACCGATCCGAACCTAGACTCATGTCCAAATTCCTGCCCGCTCCCCGTAACCCTTAATGCCCTTTACTTCTAGGAAACTGTCTATTTCTGTTTTAAATTTAATTAATGTTGTAGCTTCTACAGCTTTTTGTGGCAGCATATTCCATGGACCTACCACCCTCTGAGTGAAGTAGTTCCTCCTCATCTCAGTTTTGAAAGAGCAGCCCCTTATTCTAAGACTATGTCCCCTAGTTCTCGTCTCACCCGTCATCGGGAACATCCTCCCCGCATCCACCCGATCCAACCCCTTCACAATCTTATATGTTTCAATAAGATCGCCTCTCATTCTTCTGAACTCCAATGAGTAGAGTCCCAATCTACCCAACCTCTCCTCATATGACCACCCCCTCATCTCCGGGATTAACCGAGTGAACCTTTTTTGCACTGCCTCGAGAGCAAGGATGTCTTTCCTTAAGTAAGGACACCAAAACTGTATGCAGTATTCCAGGTGCGGTCTCACCAATACCTTGTACAACTGAAGCAATACCTCCCTATTTTTATATTCTATCCCCCTAGCAATGAAAGCCAACATTCCATTTGCCTTCTTAATCACTTGCTGCACCTGCATACTAACCTTTTGAGTTTCGTGCACCAGGACCCCCAGATCCCTTTGCACTTCAGTACTCTCCAGTTTCTTGCCATTAAGATAATAAATTGCTCTAGGATTTTTCCTGCCAAAGTGCATCACCTCACACTTTCCAGTGCTGTATTCCATCTGCCAAATCTCTGCCCACTTACTTAGCCTGTCTATGTCCCCTTGCAGGTTTTTTATGTCCTCCTCACTCACTACTTTCCCTCCCATCTTTGTATCATCTGCAAATTTTGATATGTTACACTTGGTCCCTTCCTCCAAATCGTTAATATAGATTGTGAAGAGTTGGGGACCCAGCACTGACCCCTGTGGAACACCACTAGTTACTGATTGCCAGTCTGAGAATGAACCATTTATCCCAACTCTTTGCTTTCTGTTAGATAGCCAATCCTCTATCCATGCCAGAATATTACCCCCAATCCCGTGATTTTTTACCTTAAGCAATAATCTTTTGTGTGGCACCTTGTCAAATGCCTTTTGGAAGTCTAAATACACTACGTCCACTGGTTCCCCTTTATCCACTCTATATGTTACTTCCTCAAAGAACTCCAGCAAATTTGTCAAACATGACTTCCCCTTCGTAAAACCATGCTGACTTTGTCCTATTAAATTATGATTATCCAAATGTCTTGTTACTGTTTCCTTAATAATGGACTCCAAAATTTTACCTACCACAGATGTTAGGCTAACCGGTCTATAGTTACCAGCCTTCTGTCTACTGCCCTTTTTAAATAAGGGTGTTACATTAGCAGTTTTCCAGTCTGCCGGGACCTTAGCGGAATCCAGGGAGTTTTGAAAAATTATTACCAATGCATCTACAATCCCTACCGCCACTTCCTTCAAGACTCTAGGATGTAAGCCATCAGGTCCAGGTGATTTATCCGCCTTGAGTCCCATTATTTTACCGAGTACCACTTCCTTAGTGATTTTGATCGTGTTTAGCTCCTCTCCCCCTATAGCCCCCTGTTTGTCCAGTGTTGGGATATTCTTAGTGTCCTCTACTGTAAAGACTGATACAAAATATTCATTCAGTGTTTTTGCCATCTCCATATTTCCCACCATTAATTTCCCGGTCTCATCCTCTAAGGGACCAACATTTACTTTAGCCACCCTTTTTCTTTTTATATAACTATAAAAACTCTTACTATCTGTTTTTATATTTTTTGCTAATTTACTTTCATAATCTATCTTCCCTTTCTTAATCAATCTTTTTGTTATTTTTTGCTGCCTTTTAAAGTTTTCCCAATCCTCTGTCCTCCCACTAGATTTCGCTACCTTATATGCCCTTGTTTTTAGTCGAATACTATCCTTAATTTCTTTACTTAGCCACGGATGACTGTCCTTTCTTTTACACCCTTTTCTTTTCAGTGGAATATATTTTTTTTGGAAGTTGTAAAATAACTCCTTGAATGTACACCACTGATCATGTGTCGTCTTACCCTTTAATCTATTTTCCCAATCCACTCTACTCAATTCCGCTCGCATACCTTCATAGTCTCCTTTATTCAAGCTTAGCACGCTTGTTTGAGATCCAACCTTCTCACCCTCTAATTGAATATGGAATTCAAATATGGGAGTGTTTGATGGGGACAGTGTAGAGGGACTTTACTCTGTATCTAACCCGTGCTGTACCTGCCCTGGGAGTGTTTGATGGGACAGTGTCGAGGGAGCTTTACTCTGTATCTAACCCGTGCTGTACCTGCCCTGGGAGTGTTTGATGGGACAGTGTCGAGGGAGCTTTACTCTGTATCTAACCCGTGCTGTACCTGCCCTGGGAGTGTTTGATGGGGACGGTTGGATCTAATTCTGTTGTCTGTGTCTGATTGGCAGGTTCGAATCGACGGACGAACACAGACTCTCCGTTACGAGGCGCTGTTTCCCCCCTGGACTGTGTCGGAGTTTAACGCCAGGCGGTGATGTTCTACTACAGCAGCCCGGGGCTGGCCGCCCGAGTCCGAGAGTCACTGTCCTCGCCCCTCTGGGAGTACGACAGCGACAGTTCCAACCAGAGCTCCCCGGGGTGCGAGGGCCCCGGGCCCAGCGAGAGCTTCATTGACTACCTGATGTCTCAGGCCGCGGGGGCCGAGCAACCCGGGAGAGACTTCCAGCTGCCCGACTTCCAGCCCGGGGCCTCCAGGATCTTCCAGCCCACCCTGGACGAGATCGAGGAGTTCCTGGTGGAGCACGCCAGCCTGACGCTGAGGGGAGAAGGGTCGGAGGCCGGGCACTGGCCCCTGGGACTGGGCAACGAGGCCGAGGAGGGAGAGAGGGCTCGCTCGAGCCGGGCGGAGGGGGAGCAGGAGCCCCGGGGCGGGGGGCAGGACCCCTCGGCCTCGGCCGGGCCCCCACCCCTCGTCCTGCAGCTGCAGTCCGTGCGGGAGGGCCGGGGCCTGAGCTCCCAGCTACTGGTCAGCATCCAGGGCCAAACCTACGCCCTGGTGCCCCAGGCCGCCCCCTCGACGCCCCCCCGGCAGTTTGTCCGCATCGCAGCCAAGCTGTCGGCCCAGGGCCAGGCCGAGACAGCCCACAAGCCCCAGAGGTTCGGCTCCCCCCACCCCGAGCTGCTGAAAGTCCACAAGTGCTCGTACCCGGGCTGCACCAAGATGTACAGCAAGAGCAGCCACCTCAAGGCCCACACCCGGCGACACACTGGAGAGAAGCCCTTCGCTTGCACCTGGCCTGGCTGTGACTGGAGGTGAGTGAAGCCTGCAGCAACTCATAGAATCGTAGACATTTACACAGCTATGAAGAGAGACTGGACAGGCTGGGGTTGTTTTCCTTAGAGCAGAGAAGGCTGAGGGGGGGGGGACCTGATTGAGGTGTACAAAATGGAATTTAACCCTGAAAAGTGTGAGGTGAGCCATTTTGGGAGGACTAACAAGGCAAGGGAATACACAATGAATGGTAGGACCCTCGGAAGGACAGAGGATCAGAGGGACCTTGGTGTGCATGTACATAGATCCCTGAAGGCAGCAGGACAGGTGGATAAGGTGGTTAAAAAGGCATATGGGATACTTGCCTTCATTAGCCGAGGCATAGAATATAAGAGCAGGGAGGTTATGATGGAGCTGTACAAAACGCTAGTTAGGCCACAGCTGGAATACTGTGTGCAGTTCTGGTCGCCACACTATAGGAAGGATGTGATTGCATTGGAGAGGGTGCAGAGGAGATTCACCAGGATGTTACCTGGGCTGGAGCGCTTCAGCTATGAAGAGAGACTGGACAGGCTGGGGTTGTTTTCCTTAGAGCAGAGAAGGGGGACCTGATTGAGGTGTACAGAATTATGAGGGGCATAGATAGGGTAGATAGAAAGGAACTTTCCCCCTTAGTAGAGGGGTCAATAACCAGGGGGCATAGTTTCAAGGTAAGGGGCAGGAGGTTTCGAGGGGATTTGAGGAAAAACTTTTTCACCCAGAGGGTGGTTGGAATCTGGAACTCACTGCCTGAAAGGGTGGTAGAGGCAGGAACCCTCACAACATTCAAGAAGCATTTAGATGAGCACTTGAAACGCCATAGCATACAAGGCTAGGGACCAAGTGCTGGAAAATGGGATTAGAATAGACAGGGCTTGATGGCCGGCACGGACACGATGGGCCGAAGGGCCTCTTTCTGTGCTGTATAACTCGATGACACAGAAGGAGGCCATTCGGCCCATCGTGTCGAAGCCGGCCGACAAAGAGCTCTCCGGCCTAATCCCACTTCCCAGCTCTCGGTCCGTAGCCCTGTAGGTTACGGCGCTCCGAGTGCGTATCCAACTACTTTTTAAATGTGATGAGGGTTTCTGCCTCTACCGCCCTTTCAGGCAGTAAGTTACAGACCCCCACCACCCTCTGGGTGACAAAAGTTCTCCTCAAATCCCCTCTAATCCTTCTCCCAATGACTTTAAATCTCTGCCCCCTGGTTATTGACCCCTCTGCTAAGGGAAATAGGTTCTTCCTATCCACTTTATCTGTGCCCCTCATAATTTTATACACCTCAATAAGGTCTCCCCTCAGCCTCCTCTGTTCCAAGGAAAACAGACCCAGCCTATCCAGTCTTTCCTCATAGCTAAGATTCTCTACTCCCGGCAACATCCTTGTAAATCTCCTCTGTACCCTCTCTAGTGCGATCACTTCCTGTAATGTGGTGACCAGAACTGCACGCAGTACTCTAGCTGAGGCCTAACTAGTGTTTTATACAGTTGAAGCATAACCTCCCTGCTCTTGTATTCTATGCCACGGCTAATAAAGGCAAGCATTCCGTATGCCTTGTTAACCGCCTTATCTACCTGTCCTGCTACTTTCAGGGATCTGTGGACATGCACTCCAAGGTCCCTTTGTTCCTCTACACTACTCAGTGTCTTACCATTTAATGTGTATTCCCTTTCCTTGTTAGCCCTCCCCAAATGCATTACCTCACACTTCTCTGGATTGAATTCCATTTGCCACTGTTCAGTCCACCTGACCAGTCCATTGATATCTTCCTGCAGTCTACAGCTTCCTTCTTCAGTATCAACCACACAGCCGATTTTAGTATCATCTGCAAACTTCTTAATCATACCCCCTCCATATCTCCATATCCCTTGATTCCCCTAGAGTCCAAAAATCTATCGATCTCAGCCTTGAATATACTCAACGACTGAGCCTCCACAGCCCTCTGGGGTAGAGAATTCCAAAGATTCACCGCCCTCTGAGTGAAGAAATTCCTCCTCATTTCTGTCCTAAATGGCCGACCCCTTATCCTTAGATTATGACCCCTGGTTCTGGACTCTCCAGCCATCGGGAACATTCTTCCTGCATCTAGTTTGTCCAGACCTGTCAGAATTTTATACTTTACGATGAGATCCCCTCTCATTCTTCTATACTCCAGCGAGTATAAGCCCAATCGACCCAATCTCTCCTCATATGTCATTCCTGCCATCCCAGGGATCAGCCTTGTGAATCTTCGCTGAACTCCTTCCATGGCAAGAACATCCTTCCTCAGATAAGGCGACCAAAACTGCACACAGAAGCAGGAAAGGCCCAGGCTCCATCCCCGGTCTGTGCCTCAATGGCCCTGGGTGAGGGAGGGGGGGTGAATCAGCCCGGGACGCAGCAAAGGACCTTGGAGTCTATGGGACTGTTGGGCGAGGACAGGGTTTACGCAGTCGAATATCCGGCCGACGCTTGCTGTGTGGATCCGCACTGCCGTCGCCGTCGCCCGAGGAGGAGTGGAGGGGGTGGGGTAGTTTCGGATCCCTCGCCCGCTCTGACGGTCTTGTCCCCTTTTTTTTGCCCGCCCCCCGCAGGTTTTCCCGATCGGACGAGCTGTCCCGCCACAAACGCTCGCACTCGGGGATCAAACCTTACCAGTGCTCAGTGTGCCAGAAGAGATTTGCTCGCAGCGACCACCTGTCCAAGCACGTGAAGGTCCACCGCTTCCCACGCTCCGGTCGGGGCTCGCAGGACGCTAACTGATCCCCCCCCCCGAGCGTCTAGATGAAAGAGACGGAGCCTGCTCTCTGAGACGAAAACGCAACGGCAGACGGCTGATGTTTCGGGATCCGCTGGCTGATCGACATCGAATACGGACATCCGGATTGCCTTCAGAGGAGACGCACTGTCTGGCTTTTACAGGACAGGTCGTCATAATAACCAGCACAGACTGCTTCATTAACACCCCCCCCCCCCAAAACACAGGGCTGTCTCGCACATGTCAACCCTCGTCGCCTTCCAGCCGTTCGTCGTCTCTCGTATCAAACGTCCGTGTGTTCCTTTCAGCTTCACAGCACCCCACCTCCACCAATCCCCCATAGAATGGGAGTCCCACAGCCTCCGGTCCCCCATCTACAAGTCAGGAGTGTGATGGAATACTCTCCACTTGCCTGGATGAGTTGCAGCTCCAACAACACTCATGAAGCTCGACACCACCCAGGACAGAGCAGCCCGCTCGATCGGCACCCCGTCCACCACCTTAAACATTCACTCCCTCCACCACCGGCGCACCGTGGCTGCAGTGTGCACCATCTACAAGATGCACTGTAGCAACTCGCCAAGGCTTCTTCGGCAGCACCTCCCAAACCCGCGACCTCTTCTACCTGGAAGGACAAGGGCAGCAGGTGCATGGGAACACCACCACCTCCAAGTTCCCCCTCCAAGTCCCACACACCATCCTGACTTGGAAATTTATCGGCTGTTCCTTCATCCTCGCTGGGTCAAAATCCTGGAACTCCCTCCCTAACAGCACTGTGGGAGCACCTTCACCACACGGACTGCAGCGGTTCAAGAAGGCGGCTCACCACCACCTTCTCAAAGGCGATTAGGAGTGGGCAATCAATGCCGGCCTTGCCAGCGATGCCCACATCCCATGAATGAAATAAATAGACTGGGGGATTCCCCATGAACTGGATTCCTCCATTGCCCTATAGACTGGGGGGTCCCCCATTCCCCATGGACTGGATTCCTCCATTGCCCTATAGACTGGGGGTCCCACGGCCCCTGTTCCGAGGGGTCGGACCCTGAGGAAGGGAGGGAGTGGGTCTGTGCGGGTGCTGAAAGGGTCCCCGGCTCAGTCGCTGAGCTGTGCATTCGATAAAACTGTCAGGGTCAGTAAAGTAGGAGAGGAATCGATAATGACTGACAGGAGTGAGGGGAATGCGATGCAAGTTAATATTTGAATGCGCAGCCCCTGTTCCTGAGGGTTGTCGGTGTGCATTGGTCTGCGTCTTATCACTTGTGAAGTGTCGGGAGATCTTCATTAACTGGAATTGTATTGTAATTTATTCACATTGTTTCCTGACCATTCCACTGAGTTGTGAAGATTTCTGATTGCAGTATTTCTCGAGCGACGATATTAAAAAAAAATGCTGAATGCAGCAAGTTTGGACTTTATTTGATTGCTTTTTCATCACAGTCTCTGTCTCACTGTCTGTCTCTCCCTGTCTCTCTCTCTCTGTCTCACTGTCTGTCTCCCTCTCTCTGTCTCTCTCTCTGTCTCTCTCTCTCTCTCTGTCTGTCTATCTCTCGCTCTCTGTCTCTCTCTCCACTCTGTCTCTCTCCACTCTCTGTCTGTCTCTCCCTCTTTCTCTGTCTCTGTCTTTCTCTCTGTCTCTCTCTCTCTCTCTCTGTCTGTCTCTCCACTCTGTCTTTCCCTCTTTCTCTGTCTCTGTCTCTGTCTCTCTCTCTCTCTCTGTCTGTCTCTCTCTCTCTGTCTGTCTCTCCCTCTTTCTGTCTCTTTCTCTCTGTCTCTCCACTCTCTCTCTGTCTCTCTCTCCACTCTCTGTCTGTCTCTCCACTCTGTCTGTCTCTCCCTCTTTCTCTGTCTGTCTTTCTCTCTGTCTCTCTCTCTCTCTCTGTCTGTCTCTCTCTCTCTGTCTGTCTCTCCCTCTTTCTGTCTCTCCACTCTCTCTCTGTCTCTCTCTGTCTCCCTCTCACTTTGTGCCTCTGCCTATTTCCCATCCCCTGTCTGATTCTCTCTTTCTCTCTCTCTCACTCAGTCTCTGTCTATTTCCCTGCCCTGTCTCTCTCTGCCACCTCCCTCTCTGGCTTTTCTCTCTCTGCCACCTCGCCAGGCTCTATGTTCTGTGAGCCCCCACTCCCCTCTGATTCCCTCTCTGTTCAGACGCACACTGCTCTCTCTCCCTGCCCGCTTCGTTCGCCGGTCAGGAGGCAGCTAATTCCTGGTGCTGTGGGAGAGCTTCAGCTTTCATGCCGACTCCCCGTGGCTCCGCGTCCCGCTCTTGGGCCGCACAGCAGAGAACGGCTCTGCTCAAGAGACCCAGCTGGCCGCAGAGACCTTTACACTGGCACAGCAACCACTCGCGTCAACAGGGAGTGACGTTAAACGAGGCTTCAAGCAGTGATAGCACAAGCGTCAGTAGTTTATCGTAGAATTAATCATTGATAAGCTCCCCCCCCGTGCCTATTGATGTCAACACTTCCGAAACAGGGACCAATATTTGATGGTAAATATATTTTGTGACTTCGATCTTGAGATGTTATCAGCATGTGCTTTAGGTTCATAGAATCGCACCGCACAGGAGGAGGCCATTCGGCCCATCATGCCTGTGCCGGCTCTTTGAACGAGCTCTCCAATCAGTCCCACTCTCCCCCCTGCTCTTTCCCCACAGCCTGCACATTTTTGTCCAATTCCCCTTTTGAAAGTTACTATTGAATCTGCTCCCACCGCCCTTTCAGGCAGCGCGTTCCAGATCACAACAACTCGCTGCGTAAAAAACATTCTCCTCATCTCCCCCTCTGGTTCTTTTACCGATTATCTTCAATCTGTGTCCTCTGGTTACCCACTCTCCTGCCACTGGGAACAGTTTCTCCTGATTTACTCTGTCAAAACCCTTCATGGTTTTGAATACCTCTGTTAAATCTCCCCTTAACCTTCTCTGCTCTAAGGAGAACAATCCCAGCTTCTCCAGTCTCTCCACATCACTGAGGTCCCTCATCCCTGGTACCATTCTGGTCAATCTCCCCTTAACCTTCTCTGCTCTAAGGAGAACAACCCCAGCTTCTCCAGTCTCTCCACACAACTGAAGTCCCTCATCCCTTGGTACCATTCTGGTCAATCTCCTCTGCACCCTCTCCAAGGCCTTGACATCCTTCCTAAAAGTGCAGTGCCCAGAATTGGACACAATACTCAAGCTGAGGCCTAACCAGTGATTTATAAAGGTTCAGCATAACTTCCTTGCTTTTGTACTCTGTGCCTCTATTTATAAAGCCAAGGATCCCAAATGCTTTTTTTAAACAGCCTTCTCAGCTAGACCTGCCCCTTGGCCTCACTAAGAGTCAGTGGCCTCCCCCGATCACTGCATGCAACTCAGCCCCACAGAGCAGGAAGCGCCCGGGCTCCATCCCAGGCCTGCGTTGAGCGAGCTGGTCCCAGCTGGAGTAGGAGGTACAGTTAGCCTCAGCGCCCCTGCGTTCAGGAGGGCGGAAATCAGCCAGGGTTCATACAGACGTAGGCCCAGTCTGTCGCCTGCCACAGGTACTCGCCACATGGGCCAGCGCGTGAAGAATGGCCACTTGGGGCGAGGGCGCCGCCCGCGGAACCCCGTACCCGAGCGAGAGTCAGTGAGCGGCGGCGGGATATTTGACTGTGGGGGGAATCACCCCCCCGCTTTACTCCTGTCTCTAACCTCTGCTGGAGTCTGTAGCCGTGGCTGAATGCTGGATTCATAGAGGCATCTGGTACCTCACTCAAATGGCCTTTCTTCATATAAACATAGAAGATAGGAGCAGGAGTCGGCCATTCGGCCCCTCGAGCCTGCTCCGCCATTCGATGAGATCATGGCTGATCATCCAAACTCAGTACCCTGTCCCTGCTTTCTCCCCATATCCCTTGATACCTTTAGCTTTAAGAAATATATCTAACTCATTCTTGAATATATTTAATGACTTGGCCTCAACTGCCTTCTGTGGTAGAGAATTCCACAGGTTCACCACTCTCTGGGTGAAGAAATTCTTCCTAATTTCTGTCCTAAATGGCTTATCCTTAGATTATGACCCCTGGTTCTGGACTCTCCGACCATTGGGAACATTCTTCCAGCATCTAGTTTGTCCAGACCTGTCAGAATTTTATATGTTTCGATGAGATCCCCTCTCATTCTTCTATACTCCAGCGAGTATAAGCCCAATCGACCCAATCTCTCCTCATATGTCATTCCTGCCATCCCAGATATCATCATGATTCAGCCTGGACTGTGTGTGTGTGTGTGTGTGTGTGTGTGGGCAGGATATTTGACTGCGGGAATATTGGGAAGACCGAAGCCGTTGTTTTCGGTCCCCGCCACAAACTCCGTTCCCTAGCCACTGACTCCGTCCCTCTCCCTAACATCTGTCTGAGGCTGAACCTCACTGTTCGCAACCTTGGTGTCATATTTGGCCCTGAAATGAGCTTCCGACCACATATCCGCGGCATAACAAAGACCGCCTGTTTCCACCTCTGTAACAGCACCCGTCTCCGCCCCTGCCTCAGCTCATCCGCTGCTGAAATCCTCATCCATGCCTTTGTTACCTCCAGACTTGACTATTCCAACGCACTCCTGGCTGGCCTCCCACATTCCACCCTACGTAAACTTGAGGTCATCCAAAACTCAGCTGCCCCGTGTCCTAACTCGCACCGAGTCCCGTTCGCCCATCACCCCCTGTGCTCACTGACCGACATTGGCTCCTGGTTAAGCAGCGCCTCGATTTCAAAATTCTCATCCTTGTTTTCAAATCCCTCCAAGGTCCTCGCCCCTCCCTATCTCTGTAACCTCCTCCAGCCCCACAACCCCCCGAGATATCTGCGCTCCTCTAATTCTGCCCTCTTGAGCATCCCTGATTATAATCGCACAACCATTGGTGGCCGTGCCTTCAGCCGCCTAGGCCCCAAGCTCTGGAATTCCCTGCCTAAACCTGTCCGCCTCGCTACCTCTCTCTCCTCCTTTAAGACGCTCCTTAAAACCGACCTCTTTTCCAAGCTTTTGGTCACCTGCCCTAATTTCTCCTTATGTGGCTCGGTGTCAAATTTTTTGTCTTATAACACTCCCGTGCAGCGCCGTGGGACGTTTTACTACGTTAAAGGCGCTATATAAATACAAGTTGTTGCAGGGAAACCACAGCCATGCCCATTCCTCTCCTTACCCGGTGTCCACACACACCCATTCCAGAGGGCGACCCTGGACAGCGATCAGGAGCAAGAATGCTGGCCAGACCGCAGAAGAGGAGGACAGTGAGATCAAGCAGGACGAATATTCTGTCCCCACTTTCCCAATCGCTGTGTTTTTATTGCGAGAATCTCTTGTGTGTGTTTCTTTCCCACTTGAACATCAGAACATAAGAAAGAGGAGCAGGAAGAGGCCACTCGGCCCCTCGAGCCTGCTCCGCCATTCAATAAGATCATGGCTGATCTTGGGCTCAAAGCCACTTCCCCGCCCGCTCCCCATAACCCTTCACTCCCATATCTTGCAAAAATCAGTCTCTCTCCACCTTAAATGTATTCAATGACCCAGCCTCTGGGGCAGAGAATTCCACAGATTTACGACCCTCTGAGAGAAGAAATTCCTCCTCATCTCATCTCAGTTCGAAAAGGGCGACCCTTTATTCTGAAACTATGCCCCCGAGTTCTAGATTCCCCCACGAGGGGAAACATCCTCTCTGCATCTACTTTGTCCAGCCCCCTCTGTATCTTATATGTTTCAAAAAGATCACCTCTCATTCTTCTAAATTGCAATGAGTATAGGCCCAACCTGCTCAACCTTTCCTCATAAGTCAACCCCCTCATCTCTGGAATTAACCGAGTGAACCTTCTCTGAACTGCCTCCAATGCAAGTATATCCTTCCTTAAATAAGGAGACCAAAACTGTACGCAGTACTCCAGGTGCGGTCTCACCCTTGAATGGGCTTCATTGACACTCAAGCTTGGGACCTTCAACAGAATCAACAAGTGGTTCCTTTCCCCCCACCACCCCCACCCCCGCTCCCTCCGCTAGCTCCAGCCATCAGACCTGGCCTATGCCCCCTATGATCAGGGCAGAGGGTGAGAGACAGAGTCCTGCAGAGAGAAACAGTCAGACCTGTCAATGAGTAACTCCAGTGGGATGTTGGATCATTGGGAGCCAGAGCAAAGTTCTATGTGGGTTTTTTTTAATGTTAAAAAAACACACACACACCGCATAAACAGTCAGGCGGGGAACCAGGAGAAAAACAGGGCGATCACGTCAGGGACTGAAATTGGCGACGGTTACTGACGTCCTTTTGAAGAGAATCTGGCTCCCTCAACCACAACAACTCCGATTTATCCAGCGCCTTTAACGTAGTAAAACGTCCCAGGGCGCTTCACAGGAGCGTAAATCAGACAAAAACTGACCCCGAGCCACAAGAGGAGATGTTGGGGAACAGGCGACCAAAAGCTGGGTCAAAGAGGTCGGTTTTAAGGAGCGTCTTAAAAGGAGGAGAGGCGGAGAGGTTTAGGGAGGGAATTCCAGAGCTTGGGGCCCTGGCGCGGTCACCAATGGTGGAGTGATGGAAATCGGGGGGATGCGCGAGAGGCCCGAATTGGAGGAGCGCATTGATCTCATACAAACATAGAAGATAGGAGGAGTAGGCCATTCGGCCCCTCGAGCCTGCTCCGCCATTCAATGAGATCATGGCTGATCATCCAAACTCAGTACCCTGTCCCTGCCTTCTCCCCATATCCCTTGATACCTTTAGCTTTAAGAAATATATCTAACTCATTCTTGAATATATTTAACGACTTGGCCTCAACTACCTTCTGTGGTAGAGAATTCCACAGGTTCACCACTCTCTGGGTGAAGAAATTCTTCCTCATTTCTGTCCTAAATGGCTTACCCGTTATCCTTAGATTATGACCCCTGGTTCTGGACTCTCCGACCATCGGGAACATTCTTCCTGCATCTAGTTTGTCCAGACCTGTCAGAATTTTATATGTTTCGATGAGATCCCCTCTCATTCTTCTATACTCCAGCGAGTATAAGCCCAATCGACCCAATCTCTCCTCATATGTCATTCCTACCATCCCAGGTATCAGCCTTGTGAATCTTCGCTGAACTCCTTCCATGGCAAGAACATCCTTCCTCAGATAAGGCGACCAAAACTGCACACAGTACTCAAGGTGTGGTCTCACCAAGGCTCTGTACAACTGCAGCAGGACATCCCTGTTCCTGTACTCAAACCCTTTTGCTATGAAGGCCAACATACCATTTGCCTTCTTCACCGCCTGCTGCACCTGCATGCTTACTTTCAGCGACGGATGGTTTACAGAGATAGGGAGGGGGGGTGAAGCGGTGGAGGGATTTGAATACGAGGATGAGAATTTTAAAATCGAGGCGGTGCCGGACCGGGAGCCAGTGTCGGTCAGCGAGCACAGGGGGGGTGATGGGTGAACGGGACTCGGTGCGCGTTAGGACATGGGGGCAGCAGAGTTTTAGATGAGTTGATGGTTACGGAGGGTGGAAGGTGGGAGGCAGGCCAGGAGTGTGTTGGAATAGTCAAGTCTGGAGATGACAAGAGCATGGGCTCGTTTACACGGAGTTGTTTGCAAGGTGGCTGCGCCTGGGACTCCGACACTTGTACTCTGTTGCTCTCCGATCTGTCCCAGTCACTCGAGAAAATCCTGATCGCAGACCTCAGAAGCAAAGAACACCGAGAGCAGTCCTGGTACACGGGACAGAGGAGACCAAGCACTCACTGCCCAGTGAGCCCTGGGTTAGAGAGAGAGGGGAAATCAGCCAGGGTTCCTGCTCCTGATCACTGCCCAGTGAGCCCTGGGTTAGAGAGAGAGGGGAAAATCAGCCAGGGTTCCTGCTCCTGATCACTGTCCAGTGACCCCTGGGTTAGAGAAAGGGGGAAATCAGCCAGGGTTCCTGCTCCTGA
Source organism: Squalus acanthias (assembly GCA_030390025.1). NCBI lineage: Eukaryota > Metazoa > Chordata > Chondrichthyes > Squaliformes > Squalidae > Squalus > Squalus acanthias. The sequence goes on along the minus strand of JASTWF010000303.1, from coordinate 160,543 downwards.
TCACTGTCCGGTGACCCCTGGGTTACAGAGAGGGGAAATCAGCCAGGGTTCCTGCTCCTGATCACTGTCCAGTGACCCCTGGGTGAGCGAGAGGGGTGAAATCAGCCAGGGTTCCTGCTCCTGATCACTGCCCAGTGACCCCTGGGTTAGAGAGAGAGGGGAAATCAGCCAGGGTTCCTGCTCCTGATCACTGTCCAGTGACCCCTGGGTGAGAGAGAGGGGTGAAATCAGCCAGGGTTCCTGCTCCTGATCACTGCCCAGTGACCCCTGGGTTAGAGAGAGGGGGAAATCAGCCAGGGTTCCTGCTCCTGATCACTGCCCAGTGACCCCTGGGTTAGAGAGAGGGGGAAATCAGCCAGGGTTCCTGCTCCTGATCACTGCCCAGTGACCCCTGGGTTAGAGAGAAAGGGGAAATCAGCCAGGGTTCCTGCTCCTGATCACTGCCCAGTGACCCCTGGGTTAGAGAGAGAGGAAATCAGCCAGGGTTCCTGCTCCTGATCACTGCCCAGTGACCCCTGGGTTAGAAGGAGAGGGTGAAATCAGCCAGGGTTCCTGCTCCTGATCACTGCCCAGTGACCCCTGGGTTAGAGAGAGGGGAAATCAGCCAGGGTTCCTGCTCCTGATCACTGCCCAGTGAACCCTGAGTTAGAGAGAGAGGGGAAATCAGCCAGGGTTCCTGCTCCTGATCACTGCCCAGTGACCCCTGGGTTAGAGAGAGAGGGGAAATCAGCCAGGGTTCCTGCTCCTGATCACTGCCCAGTGAACCCTGAGTTAGAGAGAGAGGGGAAATCAGCCAGGGTTCCTGCTCCTGATCACAGGAATGGGCTTAGCTGTGATGCCCCCCACAGCCGAATATCACACCGACGCACACAGCTCCAAGCTCACACATGAAGTAAAGCCGCCCGAGTGAGGTACCAGAGGGCCTTCGGCGCCCACGGAATCCGGTACCTCGCCGGTGGTCGGGGAAGGTAGAGCGGCGAAGATTCACCTCCCGCAGAACGGCGGGACTACAACTCCCAGCAGCCCGTGCGCGCACTCGGCCGTACTGCGGCTGCGCGTGGAGGCCCACGTGACTCTGCCCTTAGCAACGGGGCCTGTGAGCATATTGGCACTGAGTGAAGCCTGTTTCCTGGGTTGAGATAGAAAAGGGGACATTGTCACCCTGGGGGAAAGTGTGACCCCCAGGGGAAAAGTGTGACCCCAGGGGAAAAGTGTGACCCTGGGGGAAAGTAGGGAATAGTTTAAGTTGTTATTTTAGGAGAATGGTTTTTTAAATCAGGGCAGACGTATAATTTTCATGTCGTCCTCTGGCTTTTTGACATCAGCACCAAGCGTAGGTGGAAAAGAGGCCTCACACCTTATTGACATAAATAAGGCACTGTCGGAGGGGCGGTACTGAGGGAGCGCCGCACTGTCGGAGGGGCGGTACTGAGGGAGCGCCGCACTGTCGGAGGGGCGGTACTGAGGGAGCGCCGCGCTGTCGGAGGGGCGGTACTGAGGGAGCGCCGCACTTTCGGAGGAGCGGTACTGAGGGAGCGCCGCACTGTCGTGGGGGCGGTACTGAGGGAGCGCCGCACTGTCAGAGGGGCGGTACTGAGGGAGTGCCGCACTGTCGGAGGGGCGGTACTGAGGGAGTGCCGCACTGTCGGAGGGGCGGTACTGAGGGAGCGCCGCACTGTCGGAGGGGCGGTACTGAGGGAGTGCCGCACTGTCGGAGGGGCGGTACTGAGGGAGCGCCGCACTGTCGGAGGGGCGGTACTGAGAGAGCGCCGCACTGTCGGAGAGGCGGTACTGAGGGAGCGCCGCACTGTCGGAGGGGCAGTACTGAGGGAATGCCACACTGTTGATGGGGCCGTACTGAGGGAGGGCCGCACTGTCACTCCCAAGCACGCTACGCTAACCAAATGTCTGTCTCAAATTACTCATATCCTGAAATTATTCTCCAAGATACAGATCTAATTTGCCTTTGATTGGATCAATCCTGATTGCTTGCACTGTCTTCCTCAGAGCCTGTTCCACAGATTGACCACTCGCTCACTGACACATTATTTCTGCAACCGCAGGCCTTGTCCTCTGGTTCTCATGTTCTGGACAAGGTGAAAGAGCTTAACGTCGCGCTAACTGTCTCCGATCAAAGGCTTTGACCCTAATCTCGTGAACTCAACGCGCTAACGAGACTTTGGCAATCCAGGAAGTCGATTTTTAATCCTCTAAGCAGCTTTGGACTGAGCTCTCCCGGGACTAACCCGGCGAGCCACGACTCGCTTCGAATCCCAAAGTCCCCCGGATTGCGAGGGCTGATCGTTCAGGTCATCCGAGAGAGAGAGAGGCCAACCAACTCACAGATTGTCACGCTTCAAAGTGTCACACTTACATTGGCACATTTCTCCAGCGCCTTTCACCACCTCTGAACGTCCCGAAGCGCTTTAAAGCCAATGAAGTACTTTTTTTAGGGGGGGGGGGTGGTCACTGTTGTAATGTAGGAAATGAAAATTTGCGCACAGCAAGCTCCCACAAACAGCAATGTGTTAATGACCAAATCATCTGTTTTTGGTGATATTGGCCTCAGGACACTGGGGAGAACTTCCCCCTGCTCTTCTTCGAAATAGTGGCCCTGGGATCTTTTACGTCCACCTGAGAGAGCAGATGGGACCTCGGTTTAACATCTCATCCAAAAGATTGCCCCTCCGACAGTGCGGCGCTCCCTCGGTACCGCCCCTCCGACAGTGCGGCGCTCCCTCGGTACCGCCCCTCCGACAGTGCGGCGCTCCCTCGGTACCGCCCCTCCGACAGTGCGGCGCTCCTTCAGTACCGCCCTTCCGACAGTGCGGCGCTCCCTCAGTACCGCCCCTACCACAGTGCGGGGCTCCCTCAGTACCGCCCCTCCGACAGTGCGGAGCTCCTTCAGTACCGCCCCTCCGACAGTGCGGCGCTCCCTCAGTACCGCCCCTCCGACAGCGCGGCGCTCCCTCAGTACCGCCCCTCCGACAGTGCGGCCCTCCCTCAGTACCGCCCCTCCGACAGTGCGGCGCTCCCTCAGTACCGCCCCTCCGACAGTGCGGCGCTCCCTCAGTACTGCCCCTCCGACAGTGCGGCGCTCCCTCAGTACCGTCCCTCCGACAGTGCGGAGCTCCCTCAGTACCGCCCCTCCCACAGTGCGGCGCTCCCTCAGTACCGCCCCTCCCACAGTGCGGCGCTCCCTCAGTACCGCCCCTCCGACAGTGCGGCACTCCCTCAGTACTGCCCCTCCGACAGTGCGGAGCTCCCTCAGTACCGCCCCTCCGACAGTGCGGCGCTCCCTCAGTACTGCCCCTCCGACAGTGCGGCGCTCCCTCAGTACCGTCCCTCCGACAGTGCGGAGCTCCCTCAGTACCGCCCCTCCGACAGTGCGGCGCTCCCTCAGTACCGCCCCTCCCACAGTGCGGCGCTCCCTCAGTACCGCCCCTCCGACAGTGCGGCGCTCCCTCAGTACTGCCCCTCCGACAGTGCGGAGCTCCCTCAGTACCGCCCCTCCGACAGTGCGGCGCTCCCTCAGTACCGCCCCTCCGACAGTGCGGCCCTCCCTCAGTACCGCCCCTCCGACAGTGCGGCGCTCCCTCAGTACCGCCCCTCCGACAGTGCGGCGCTCCCTCAGTACTGCCCCTCCGACAGTGCGGCGCTCCCTCAGTACCGTCCCTCCGACAGTGCGGCGCTCCCTCAGTACCGTCCCTCCGACAGTGCGGCGCTCCCTCAGTACCGCCCCTCCGACAGTGCGGCGCTCCCTCAGTACTGCCCCTCCGACAGTGCGGCGCTCCCTCAGCACCGCCCCTCCGACAGTGCGGCGCTCCCTCAGTACCGCCCCTCCGACAGTGCGGCGCTCCCTCAGTACCGCCCTTCCGACAGTGCGGCGCTCCCTCAGTATCGCCCCTCCGACAGTGCGGCGCTCCCTCAGTACCGCCCCTCCGACAGTGCGGCGCTCCCTCAGTACTGCCCCTCCGACAGTGCGGCGCTCCCTCAGCACCGCCCCTCCGACAGTGCGGCGCTCCCTCAGTACCGCCCCTCCGACAGTGCGGCGCTCCCTCAGTACCGCCCTTCCGACAGTGCGGCGCTCCCTCAGTATCGCCCCTCCGACAGTGCGGCGCTCCCTCAGTACCGCCCCTCCGACAGTGCGGCGCTCTCTCAGTACCGCCCCTCCGACAGTGCGGCGCTCCCTC
>JASTWF010000303.1:138850-151350 GCA_030390025.1 Squalus acanthias | reverse complement strand
TACCAGGGATGAGGGACTTCAGTGACGTGGAGAGACTGGAGAAGCTGGGGTTGTTCTCCTTAGAGCAGAGAAGGTTAAGGGGAGATTGACCAGAATGGTACCAGGGATGAGGGACTTCAGTGACGTGGAGAGACTGGAGAAGCTGGGGTTGTTCTCCTTAGAGCGGAGAAGGTTAAGGGGAGATTTAATAGAAGTGTTCAAAAATCAAGAATGTTTTTGATAGAGTAAATAAGGAGAAACTGTTTCCAGTGGCAGGAGGGTGGGTAACCAGAGGACACAGATTGAAGATAATCAGTAAAAGAACCAGAGGGGGAGATGAGGAGAATGTTTTTTACGCAGCGAGTTGTTGTGATCTGGAACGCGCTGCCTGAAAGGGCGGTGGGAGCAGATTCAATAGTAACTTTCAAAAGGGGAATTGGAGAAATACTGGAAGGGGAAAAATGTGCAGGGCTGTGGGGAAAGAGCAGGGGGGAGTGGGACTGATTGGAGAGCTCGTTCAAAGAGCCGGCACAGGCACGATGGGCCGAATGGCCTCCTCCTGTGCGGGGCGATTCCATAAACTGTCCCACTCTCTCGTTGTGCGTTGTGGGGCTCGGGGGGGTGGGGGAGAGAGAGAGAGAGAGAGAGAGGGCGTACCTTCTGCAGCTGTTCCAGAACTTTCTCTGCATCAGCCGGCGCGAAGTGCTTGGCCAGGATCTCCAAGACCAGCTGCCACGGCTGGGCTCTGGCGGCCTGCGGAATCCCATCCGGGGAGGACCTGTCCAGCGGCTTCACCACCAGGTTCAGCTTGGTGTTGGGGCGGATGCCATAGTCAGTCAGCCTGTGCTCATCTGGAGAGGGACAGAACACCATTGGGATCATTCACGACGGCACGCGGGACTTCGGGAACATTGGAGATAAACTTTACACGTGGGCTGCGAGCCTCGCTCCCTCGCCCGGCCCTGCAACCGTGGGGGCCTCGGCCCTTCCCCTGGTGTCCTGCACCGTGGGGCCTCGGCCCTTCCCCTGGTGTCCTGCACCGTGGGCCTCGGCCCTTCCCCTGGTGTCCCTGCACCGTGATGCCTCGGCCCTTCCTCTGGTGTCCTGCACAGTGGGGCCTCGGCCCTTCCCCCGGTGTCCCTGCACCGTGGGGCCTCGGCCCTTCCCCTGGTGTCCTGCACCGTGGGGCCTCGGCCCTTCCCCTGGCGAGCGAGTGTCCTTTACCTGACAGTGCCTTCCCCTTGTACAGCAGGCGTTGCTGTACCACTGGGATGTTCAGCTTCTCAGCGATGATGACCTTCACGGCTGCTATCATCTCATTCTCGGACACCTGCAAGGGAAAGGGTTGCAAGTGGTTATGTTGCTGGACAGGCAATCCAGAGGCCTGGACTAATGATCCCTGTAGACGCAAGTTCAAATCCCACTTACAGGGTTACGGACAGAAAGCAGGGGCGGGGTGTGGGCCTTAATTGGACTGCTCTTTCAAAGAGCCGGCACAGGCACGGGCACGTGGGGCCGAATGGCCTCCTTCTGTGCTGTAAGCTTCTACAATTCTATGAAATGGCGACACATCAATGTCCTTTAGGGAACGAACTCCACCGTCCTTACCCGGTGTGTGCCTAGAAGTCCGTAACCTCCTCCAGCCCCCCGCAACCCTCCCAGATCTCTGCGCCCCTCAATTTCCGACCTCTTGCGCATTCCCCACCCCCTGATTATGGCGACCGCGCCTGGGCCCCAAGCTCTGGAATTCCCTCCCTAAACCTCTTCGCCTCTCTCTCCTCCTTTAAGACGCTCCTTAAAACCGACCTCTTTGACCAAGCTTTTGGTCGCCTGTCCCTAATATCTCTGTGTGTGGCTCGGGGTCTGATTTACGCTCCTGTGAAGCGCCTTGGGACGTTTTACTACGTTAAAGGCGCTATATAAAACACAAAAAGAAAGAAATTGTATTTCTCCAGCGCCTTTCACCACCACCCAAAGTGCACCAGTCGCTGAAGGTAAGCATGCAGGTGCAGCAGGCGGTGAAGAAGGCAAATGGTATGTTGGCCTTCATAGCGAAAGGGTTTGAGTACAGGAACAGGGATGTCCTGCTGCAGTTGTACAGGGCCTTGGTGCGACCACACCTTGAGTACTGTGTGCAGTTTTGGTCGCCTTATCTGAGGAAGGATGTTCTTGCCATGGAGGGAGTGCAGCGAAGATTCACAAGGCTGATACCTGGGATGGCAGGAATGACATATGAGGAGAGATTGGGTCGATTGGGCTTATACTCGCTGTAGTTTAGAAGAATGAGAGGGGATCTCATCGAAACATATAAAATTCTGACAGGTCTGGACAAACTAGATGCAGGAAGGATGTTCCCGATGGTCGGAGTCCAGAACCAGGGATCATAATCTAAGGATAAGGGGTAAGCCATTTAGGACAGAAATGAGGAAGAATTTCTTCACCCAGAGAGTGGTGAACCTGTGGAATTCTCTACCACAGAAGGCAGTTGAGGCCAATTCATAAAATATATTCAAGAAGGAGTCGGATATATTTCTTAAAGCTAAAGGGATCAAGGGATATGGGGAGAAGGCAGGGACAGGGTACTGAGTTTGGATGATCAGCCATGATCTCATCGAATGGCGGAGCAGGCTCGAGGGGCCGAATGGCCGACTCCTGCTCCTATCTTCTATGTTTCTATGTATCTCCGCCAACGAGGTAATTTTTGAAGTGTGGTCACTGTTGTAATGCAGGGCATGTTTTTTTGCGGGGGGGTCACTGGGTCGCGGTAAGGAGTCACATCTAGTCCCAGACCGGGTAAAGGACCAGACCCGTCCTTGAAAAGGGACAGTTGTGGCCCAGTCTCGGGGTTATTATCAGTCCGGTAAAACGGTGCGTCACCCACTGTGGAGAGGGTAATCAGAATCAGGGATTAAAGTGTCCCAGTCGGGGAGGGTGTGTGAACCCGGAGGGGGAACCTGGAGGCGACGGTGTTTCCCGCGCATCCCCCCGCTGCCCTCCTCCTCCTCCTCCTCCTTCGAGGGGCTGGAGGTGGCGGGTTTGCCGCAGAAGCCTTTGAACGCAGCGGATTAAACGTCGGGAGATTTGGGACCGGGAGCAGGAGGCACCCGGACTCCCCAAGGGTTAAATTACGAGGAGAGACTGCGCGGGAGACGGAGGGGAGGGCACAGGATGATCCCACAGGGAGGGAGGGGGGCCACGGGGCGATCCCACAGGGAGGGAGAAGGGGGCATGGGAGGATCCCACAGGGACGGAGGGGGCACGGGGCGATCCCAGAGAGGGGGAGCGGGCACAGGAGGATCCCACAGGGTACAGGAGGATCCCACAGGGAGGGAGGGGGGGGGGCACAGGATGATCCCAGAGGGAGGGAAGGGACACAGGAAGATCCCAGAGGGAGGGGACACAGGAGGATCCCACAGGGAGGGATGGAGCACAGAATGATCCCACAGGGTACAGGAGGATCCCACAGGGAGGGAGGGGACACAGGAGGATCCCAGAGGGTCCAGGATGATTCAACAGGGAGGGAGAGGGGCACAGGATGATCCCAGAGGGAGGGAAGGGGCACAGGAAGATCCCAGAGGGAGGGATGGGGCACAGGATGATCCCAGAGGGAGGGAAGGGGCACAGGAAGATCCCAGAGGGAGGGATGGGGCACAGGATGATCCCAGAGGGAGGGATGGGGCACAGGAAGAACCCAGAGGGAGGGATGGGGCACAGGATGATCCCAGAGGGAGGGATGGGGCACAGGAAGAACCCAGAAGGAGGGGATGGGGCACAGGACGATCCCAGAGGGAGGGGATGGGGCACAGGACGATCCCAGAGGGAGGGAGGGGGGCCCAGGAGGATGTGCAGGTTCTCCACCTTTCTCTCTCTCTCTCCCCACACAGAGCCTGAAACATCGTCCCTCCCGCGGTAAATCCCCCCCCGCCGCTCACCTCCAGCCAGCACTCGCTGCCGTGCAGCAGTTTGACGCTGAGCTGCATCCTGGCCGGCCCGAGAGAAGCGCAGCCGCGCAGGCCGCGGCTTAAAGGGGCAGGCACCCCGGCTACTGAGAGTTAAAGGGGCAGGCACCCTGGCTACTGAGAGTTAAAGGGGCAGGCACCCTGGCTACTGAGAGTTAAAGGGGCAGGCACCCTGGCTACTGAGAGTTAAAGGGGCAGGCACCCTGGCTACTGAGAGTTAAAAGGGCAGGCACCCCGGCTACTGAGAGTTAAAAGGGCAGGCACCCCGGCTACTGAGAGTTAAAGGGACAGGCACCCCGGATATTGAGAGAGTTAAAGGGGCAGGCACCCCTGGCTACAGAGAGAGTTAAAGGGGCAGGCACCCCCGGATACAGAGAGAGTTAAACAGGCAGGCACCCCCGGATCTAGAGAGAGTTAAAGGGGCAGGCACCCCAGCTACTGAGAGTTAAAGGGGCAAGCACCCCCCCCCCCCCGCTACAGTGAGTTAAAGGGACAGGCACTCAGCTACTGAGAGTTAAAGGGGCAGGTACCCCAGGATACGGAGAGAGTTAAAGGGGCAGGCACCCCCGGCTACAGAGAGTTAAAGGGGCAGGTACCCCAGGATAGAGAGAGAGTTAAAGGGGCAGGCACCCCCCGGTATAGAGAGAGTTAAAGGGGCAGGAACCCCGGATATAGAGAGTGTTAAAGGGACAGGCACCTTGGCTACAGAGAGCGTTAAAGGGGCAGGCACTCCGGCTACTGAGAGAGTTAAAGGGGAAGACACCCCAGGCCACTGAGAGAGTTAAAGGGGCAGGCACCCCGGATATAGAGCGAGTTAAAGGGGTAGGCACCCTGGTATAGAGTTAAAAGGGGCAGGCACCCCAGCTGCATGGAGAGTTAAAGGGGCAGGCTCCGGCTAATGAGAGAGTTAAAGGGGCAGGCCCCTCCGCCATTTCAACCACCTCCAGCGTGATGCCACCACCAAACACATCTTCCCCCATCCCTTTCAGCATTCTGAAGGGACCGTTCCCTCCGCGACACCCTGGTCCACTCTTCAATCACCCCCCAACACCCCCTCCCCTTCCCACGGCACCTTACCGTGCAAGTGCAGGAGATGCTACACCTGCCCTTGTCCACTGTCCAGGGCCCTCAAACACCCCTTCCAGGTGAACCAGCGATTTACTTGTACTTCTTACAATTTAGTATACTGGATTCGCTGCTCACGATGCGGTCTCCTCTACACTGGGGAGACCAAACGCAGATTTGCGGAACACCTCCGTTCAGTCCGCAAGCGTGACCCCGAGCTTCCGGTCGCCTGTCACTTTAATTCTCCGCTCCACTCCCACTCTGACCACTCTGTCCTGGGCCTCCTGCACTGTTCCAACAAAACTCAACGTAAGCTCGAGGAACAGCACCTCATCTTTCGATTAGGCACTTTACAGCCTTCTGGACTCAACATTGAGTTCAACAATTTCAAACTATAACCTCGGCCCCTAATTTACACCTCTTCCAGACCCATCTTTTGTTTCTTTACTTGTCCCATTACCATCTCCTTTTGCCTCGCATCATCATCCCTTTTGTTATTTAATCTCTCCTGCCTTCCACCCTATCATAAGAACATAAGAAATAGGAGCAGGAGTCGGCCATTCGGCCCCTCGAGCCTGCTCCGCCATTCAATAAGATCATTGGCTGATCTTCGACCTCAACTCCACTTTCCCGCCCGATCCCCATATCCCTCGATTCCCCGAGAGTCCAAAAATCTCTCGATCTCAGCCTTGAATATACTCAACGACTGAGCCTCCACAGCCCTCTGGGGCAGAGAATTCCAAAGATTCACCGCCCTCTGAGTGAAGAAATTCCTCCTCATCTCAGTCCTAAATGGCCGACCCCTTATCCTGAGACTGTGACCCCTGGTTCTAGACTCTCCAGCCAGGGGGGAAACAGCCTCTCAGCATCTACCCTGTCAAGCCCTGTAAGAATTTTGTATGTTTCAATGAGATCCCCTCTCATTCTTCTAAACTCTAGAGAATACAGGCCTAGTCCAGTCAATCTCTCCTCATAGGACAATCCCCCCATCCCAGGAACCAGTCTGGTGAACCTTCGTTGCACTCCCTCTGTGGCAAGTATATCCTTCCTTAGATAAGGAGACCAAAACTGTGCACAATACTCCAGGTGTGGTCTCACCAGGGCCCGATATAATTGCAGTAAGACGTCTTTATTCTTATACTCAAATCCTCTTGTAATAAAGGCCAACATACCATTTGCTTTCCTAATTGCTTGCTGTACCTGCATGTTAACTTTCAGTGATTCGTGTACAAGGACACCCAGGTCCCTCTGAACACCAGCATTCCCCAACTCTCACCATTTAAAAAATACTCTGCTTTTCTATTTTTCCTACCAAAGTGGACAACTTCACATTTCTCTACATTATATTCCATTTACCATGTTTTTGCCCACTCACTTAGCTTTCACAGACCTTCCCTTTTGTTCTTTGTCCAGTTCTGACGAAGGGTCATCGACCTGAAAGGTTAACCCTGTTTCTCTCTCCACGTGTGCTGCAAGACCCACTGAGCGCTTCCAGCATTTTCTGTTTTTATTAAAGGGGCAGGCCCTGGGTTGTGGGGGGGGGGGGGGGGGCGAGAGATTCTTAAAGGGGCAGGCCCCCGGGTCCAGGGAGCGAGTCTTCAAGGGGGGAGGTCCAGGATGAGAGAGAACAGTTCTTACAGGGCCAGTCCCCCAATCTCAGGCAATGGGAAAAGCTTCAAGCTCTCTCCCCAGCTCGCCATGAAACCCAGACCCCCAGTAACAGTCAGGCGAGCAGGTCAGAGAGTTGGAAGAGCGAAACACAAAAAAGAAAGTTGATGGAAAATTCAGAAAGGAGTGAGAAAAACAAACAACACACAGACTGCGCAAAGTGCTGCACAATTTGTATTTAATTCAGAAAATAATTTACATAAAGTAGACTATAAAACTATCAGACTTTTTTTTTTATATGGGTTTTCGAATGCAATTCACTATCTAGAATATGTTGGAAAAAAACTTAAACGCCAGCACACACTTTTGGTCAAGTTCTTAAACGTTATGACTCTATTTATAATGGACAATTTATATGTCAACATGTCACGGTGTAATTCCACCCTCCCGCCAGCGGAGGCACTGCAGCGCCACCAGTGGCCAGAAGGCGTAATTACAGCGTGACCTGTTGACATAGGCAGTGTTCAGAGGACGTTGAATTTGTGATGAAATGATAGAAAAATGAGTTTCTGACTTTGAAACGGGGACTAAACAATCGACAATAATTGGAACGACTACGCTATTCTTCATCCTCCTGAGTTATTAACAAATATATATTTATTCACGGGGGGGTGGGGGGGGGGGGGTCTCCTGATTAATCAACGGCCGCAGACCGAGCTGGGTTTGAGGGAGCGGGCAGCCGGTTCCTGCGGTTCACTGGCATTAGCGTTGAGATTGAGCTTAAGTGAAAGGCCTTGGAACAATGTGGGCAATGTAGGGGAGACGGGGCTGGAGTAGGGGGTCCGGGGTGTCGTGGGGGGAATCAGAGCCCGCCTTGGGTGGGGCACAGAGGCGTTCACAGTCTCCAGTCTCTTTCTTGGGGGGACGCGGGACTATGGGGTGCGGTTTCACCACCTCCCGAAGCGCTTCACAGCCAATGAAGTACTTTTGTCTTTTGAAGTGTGGTCACTGTTGTAATGTGGGAAATGCGGCCGCCAATTTGCGCACAGCAAGCTCCCACAAATGTGATAAATGACCAGATCATGTGGGTTTTTTTTAGTGATGTTGGGTCGAGAGATAAATATTGGCCCCAGGGCATCGGGGAGAACTCCCCCCCTGCTCTTCTTCCAATAGTGGCCGTGGGATCTTTTACTCCCACCCGAGAGGGCAGACTTGGGCCTCGGGTTTGACGTCTCATCCCGAAAGACGGCACCTCCGACAGTGCGGCGCTCCCTCAGTACCGCCCCTCCGACAGTGCGGCGCTCCCTCAGTACCGCCCCTCCGACAGTGCGGCGCTCCCTCAGTACCGCCCCTCCGACAGTGCGGCGCTCCCTCAGCACCGCCCCTCCGACAGTGCGGCGCTCCCTCAGTACTGGCACCGGGGGAGTGTCGGACTGGATTATATCTGTGGAGTGGGATTCGAACCCACAAACTTCTAAGATCCTGGAGCGAGTTCATTCCCACCCACAAGACCATCAAAAGGAGCCTCCAACCCGACGAAAGGAATCAACGAGCGTGAAACGGAGACACAACAACACACACGATACAGAATCCTAGAAACTAGAGACAGCCGGTGACTCGCCTCGCCACCAGCGCTCTGCGACAAAGCCTTTCTACGTTTATTAATATTGTTCGAATGACAGCTTACTCAAGGTTGGACTCTGTCGATGCTTTAGAGTCAGCTAGCCGTTGGGAATCGGGCAGAGTTAATGGGCAAAGTGTCCAAAGTGAGAACTTGGTGGAGTAAGAGATATGGAGGGGGAAGAACAGGTCGGGCTTGCTGAGATTCCAGGCACACCTGTCAGAATCCGTTAGCTTTCCCCTGCGCTCGAAGTCTCAGGCCGGAGAAACGGAGGAATTGGAAACTGAGGAGACCTCCGTTTTGGACGTTGAGGAAACTTCGGACATGTCGTCCACCTTCTTCCCAAAGAGCTGCATTATACAGTTACGGAACTGACAGAGGGGAGGACAACACAGTTAGATACAGAGTAAAGCTCCCTCTACACTGTCCCATCAAACACTCACGGGGCAGGTACAACACAGTTAGATACAGAGTAAAGCTCCCTCTACACTGTCTCATCAAACACTCTGTGGTGTCGATAGTGGTCATGATGCGGAGATGCCGGTGTTGGACTGGGGTGGACAAAATTGAGAGGTCGCACAACACCAGGTTATAGTCCAACAGTTTTATTTGAAATCACAAGCTTTCGGAACTATCGCTCCTTCCTCAGGTGAAGTAAATTGGATACAGAATCTGAGGAAGGAGCGATAGTTCCGAAAGCTTGTGATTTCAAATAAAACTGTTGGACTATAACCTGGTGTTGTGCGACCTCTCAATTTCATCAAACACTCCCAGGGCAGGTACAGCACGGGTTAGATACAGAGTAAAGCTCCCTCGACACTGATACAGAGTAAAGCTCCCTCTACACTGTCCCCATCAAACACTCCCAGGGCAGGTACAGCACGGGTTAGATACAGAGTAAAGCTCCCTCTACACTGTCCCCATCAAACACTCCCAGGGCAGCTACAGCACGGGTTAGATACAGAGTAAAGCTCCCTCTACACTGTCCCCATCAAACACTCCCAGGCAGGTACAGCACGGGTTAGATACAGAGTAAAGCTCCCTCTACACTGTCCCCATCAAACACTCCCAGGGCAGGTACAGCACGGGTTAGATACAGAGTAAAGCTCCCTCTACACTGTCCCCATCAAACACTCCCAGGGCAGGTACAGCACGGGTTAGATACAGAGTAAAGCTCCCTCTACACTGTCCCATCAATCACTCCCAGGGCAGGTACAGCACGGGGTTAGATACAGAGTAAAGCTCCCTCTACACTGTCCCATCAAACACTCCCAGGGCAGGTACAGCACTGGTTAGATACAGAGTAAAGCTCCCTCTACACTGTCCCATCAAACACTCCCAGGGCAGGTACAGCACGGGGTTAGATACAGAGTAAAGCTCCCTCTACACTGTCCCCATCAAACACTCCCAGGGCAGGTACAGCACGGGGTTAGATACAGAGTAAAGCTCCCTCTACACTGTCCCCATCAAACACTCCCAGGGCAGGTACAGCACGGGTTAGATACAGAGTAAAGCTCCCTCTACACTGTCCCCATCAAACACTCCCAGGGCAGGTACAGCACGGGTTAGATACAGAGTAAAGCTCCTTCTACACTGTCCCATCAAACACTCCCAGGGCAGGTACAGCACGGGTTAGATACAGAGTAAAGCTCCCTCTACACTGTCCCCATCAAACACTCCCAGGGCAGGTACAGCACGGGTTAGATACAGAGTAAAGCTCCTTCTACACTGTCCCATCAAACACTCCCAGGGCAGGTACAGCACGGGTTAGATACAGAGTAAAGCTCCCTCTACACTGTCCCATCAAACACTCCCAGGGCAGGTACAGCACGGGTTAGATACAGAGTAAAGCTCCCTCTACACTGTCCCCATCAAACACTCCCAGGGCAGGTACAGCACGGGTTAGATACAGAGTAAAGCTCCCTCTACACTGTCCCATCAAACACTCCCAGGGCAGGTACAGCACGGGTTAGATACAGAGTAAAGCTCCCTCTACACTGTCCCATCAAACACTCCCAGGGCAGGTACAGCACGGGTTAGATACAGAGTAAAGCTCCCTCTACACTGTCCCCATCAAACACTCCCAGGGCAGGTACAGCACGGGTTAGATACAGAGTAAAGCTCCCTCTACACTGTCCCATCAAACACTCCCAGGGCAGGTACAGCACGGGTTAGATACAGAGTAAAGCTCCCTCTACACTGTCCCCATCAAACACTCCCAGGGCAGGTACAGCACGGGTTAGATACAGAGTAAAGCTCCCTCTACACTGTCCCCATCAAACACTCCCAGGGCAGGTACAGCACGGGTTAGATACAGAGTAAAGCTCCCTCTACACTGTCCCATCAAACACTCCCAGGGCAGGTACAGCACGGGTTAGATACAGAGTAAAGCTCCCTCTACACTGTCCCATCAAACACTCCCAGGGCAGGTACAGCACGGGTTAGATACAGAGTAAAGCTCCCTCTACACTGTCCCATCAAACACTCCCAGGGCAGGTACAGCACGGGTTAGATACAGAGTAAAGCTCCCTCTACACTGTCCCCATCAAACACTCCCAGGGCAGGTACAGCACGGGTTAGATACAGAGTAAAGCTCCCTCTACACTGTCCCCATCAAACACTCCCAGGGCAGGTACAGCACGGGTTAGATACAGAGTAAAGCTCCCTCTACACTGTCCCCATCAAACACTCCCAGGGCAGGTACAGCACGGGTTAGATACAGAGTAAAGCTCCCTCTACACTGTCCCCATCAAACACTCCCAGGGCAGGTACAGCACGGGTTAGATACAGAGTAAAGCTCCCTCTACACTGTCCCCATCAAACACTCCCAGGGCAGGTACAGCACGGGTTAGATACAGAGTAAAGCTCCCTCTACACTGTCCCATCAAACACTCCCAGGGCAGGTACAGCACGGGTTAGATACAGAGTAAAGCTCCCTCTACACTGTCCCATCAAACACTCCCAGGGCAGGTACAGCACGGGTTAGATACAGAGTAAAGCTCCCTCTACACTGTCCCATCAAACACTCCCAGGGCAGGTACAGCACGGGTTAGATACAGAGTAAAGCTCCCTCTACACTGCCCCCATCAAACACTCCCAGGGCAGGTACAGCACGGGTTAGATACAGAGTAAAGCTCCCTCTACACTGTCCCCATCAAACACTCCCAGGGCAGGTACAGCACGGGTTAGATACAGAGTAAAGCTCCCTCTACACTGTCCCATCAAACACTCCCAGGGCAGGTACAGCACGGGTTAGATACAGAGTAAAGCTCCCTCTACACTGTCCCATCAAACACTCCCAGGGCAGGTACAGCACGGGTTAGATACAGAGTAAAGCTCCCTCGACACTGTCCCATCAAACACTCCCAGGGCAGGTACAGCACGGGTTAGATACAGAGTAAAGCTCCCTCTACACTGTCCCATCAAACACTCCCAGGGCAGGTACAGCACGGGTTAGATACAGAGTAAAGCTCCCTCTACACTGTCCCCATCAAACACTCCCAGGGCAGGTACAGCACGGGTTAGATACAGAGTAAAGCTCCCTCTACACTGTCCCATCAAACACTCCCAGGGCAGGTACAGCACGGGTTAGATACAGAGTAAAGCTTTAGTTGCAAGAAGCTGCTTGTGCCCACCTGTCTGTTCATGAAGACGTAGATGATGGGGTTGTAGATGGTGGAGCTCTTGGCAAAGTAGGCCGGCAGGGCGGCAGCGAGCGGGTGGAAGGAGTAGCCGGGGTTTAAGGCAGAAAAGACGGCAAAAAAGGTGTAAGGACCCCAGCAGAAGCAGAAGGCGATGATCATCACAACCACCATCCGCGACACCTCCTTCTCCGCCTTCTGGGTCGTCTCGGATCCCTTCTGCTGCATGGCGACCTGTGGGAGCATCAGAGCGCGTCACACGAGCACCGGCTCACTGCCGCTCACACTGGCTCACACCCGCTCACTCCCGCTCACACCGGCTCACTCCCGCTCACACCGGCTCACACCCGCTCACTCCCGCTCACACCGGCTCACTCCCGCTCACTCCCGCTCACACCGGCTCACTCCCGCTCACACCGGCTCACTCCCGCTCACTCCCGCTCACACCGGCTCACTCCCGCTCACACCCGCTCACTCCCGCTCACACCGGCTCACACCCGCTCACACCCGCTCACTCCCGCTCACACCGGCTCACTCCCGCTCACACCGGCTCACTCCCGCTCACTCCCGCTCACACCGGCTCACTCCCGCTCACACCCGCTCACACCAGCTCACTCCCGCTCACAC
>JASTWF010000303.1:118344-138350 GCA_030390025.1 Squalus acanthias | reverse complement strand
GTGTTATACCGTGACAGACCTGTACCCACCAGTACTGTACCCGTGTTATAGTAACAGACCTGTACCCACCAGTACTGTACCCCAGTGTTAGTGAAAGACGTGTATCCACCAGTACTGTACCCGTAATACAGTGACAGACCTGTACCCACCAGTACTGTACCGGTTATACATTGACAGACCTGTACCCACCTGTACTGTACCCCAGCGTTATACAGCGACAGGCCTGTCCCCAACTGTACTGTACCCCAGTGTTATACAGTGACAGACCTGTCCCCACCAGTACTGTACCCCAGTGTTAGTGACAGACCTGTACCCACCAGTACTGTACCCGTGTTATACAGTGACAGACCTGTACCCACCAGTACTTTACCCCAGAGTTATAGTGACAGACCTGTCCCCACCAGTACTGTACCCCAGTGTTATACAGTGACAGACATGTCCCCACCAGTACTGTACCCGTGTTATACAGTGACAGACCTGTACCCACCAGTACTGTATCCCAGTGTTAGTGACAGACATGTCCCCACCAGTACTGTACCCCAGTGTTATACAGTGACAGACCTGTCCCCACCAGTACTGTACCCCAGTGTTATACAGTGACAGACCTGTACCCACCAGTACTGTACCCCAGTGTTAGTGACAGACCTGTACCCACCAGTACTGTACCCGTGTTATACAGTGACAGACCTGTACCCACCAGTACTTTACCCCAGAGTTATACAGTGACAGACATGTCCCCACCAGTACTGTACCCCAGTGTTATAGTGACAGACCTGTACCCACCAGTACTGTATCCCAGTGTTAGTGACAGACCTGTACCCACCAGTACTGTACCCGTGTTATACAGCGACAGACCTGTACCCACCTGTATTGTACCCCAGTGTTAGTGACAGACCTTTACCCACCAGTACTGTATCCCAGTGTTAGTGACAGACCTGTACCCACCAGTACTGTACCCGTGTTATACGGCGACAGACCCGTACCCACCAGTACTGTACCCCAGTGTTATATAGTGACAGACCTGTACCCACCAGTACTGTACCCCAGTGTTAGTGACAGACCTGTCCCCACCAGTACTGTACCCCAGTGTTAGTGACAGACCTGTATCCACCAGTACTGTACCCCAGTGTTATACAGTGACAGACCTGTACCCACCAGTACTGTACACCAGTGTTATACAGCGACAGACCTGTACCCACCAGTACTGTACCCCAGTGTTATACACTGACAGACCTGTACCCACCAGTACTGTACCCCAGTGTTATAGTGACAGACCTGTACCCACCAGTACTGTACCCCAGTGTTATACAGTGACAGACCTGTATCCACCAGTACTGTACCCGTGTTATACAGTGACAGACCTGTCCCCACCAGTACTGTACCCGTGTTATACAGTGACAGACCTGTACCCACCAGTACTGTACCCCAGTGTTATACAGTGACAGACCTGTACCCACCAGTACTGTACCCCAGTGTTATAGTGACAGACCTGTACCCACCAGTACTGTACCCCAGTGTTATACAGTGACAGACCTGTCCCCACCAGTACTGTACCCCAGTGTTATACAGTGACAGACCTGTCCCCACCAGTACTGTAGCCCAGTGTTATACAGTGACAGACCTGGCCCCACCAGTACTGTACCCCAGTGTTATACAGTGACAGACCTGTCCCCACCAGTACTGTACCCCAGTGTTATGCAGTGACAGACCTGTACCCACCAGTACTGTACCCCAGTGTTAGTGACAGACCTGTACCCACCAGTACTGTACCCGTGTTATACAGTGACAGACCTGTACCCACCAGTACTTTACCCCAGAGTTATACAGTGACAGACATGTCCCCACCAGTACTGTACCCCAGTGTTATACAGTGACAGACCTGTACCCACCAGTACTGTACCCAGTGTTATACAGTGACAGACCTGTACCCACCAGTACTGTATCCCAGTGTTAGTGACAGACATGTCCCCACCAGTACTGTACCCCAGTGTTATATAGTGACAGACCTGTACCCACCAGTACTGTATCCCAGTGTTAGTGACAGACCTGTACCCACCAGTACTGTACCCGTGTTATACAGTGACAGACCTGTATCCACCAGTACTGTACCCCAGTGTTAGTGACAGACCTGTCCCCACCAGTACTGTACCCGTGTTAGTGACAGACCTGTCCCCACCAGTACTGTACCCCAGTGTTAGTGACAGACCTGTACCCACCAGTACTGTACCCCAGTGTTACACAGTGACAGACCTGTACCCACCAGTACTGTACCCCAGTGTTATACACTGACAGACCTGTACCCACCAGTACTGTACCCCAGTGTTATAGTGACAGACCTGTACCCACCAGTACTGTGCCCCAGTGTTATACAGTGACAGACCTGTACCCACCAGTACTGTACCCGTGTTATACAGTGACAGAACTGTATCCACCAGTACTGTACCCGTTATACAGTGACAGACCTGTACCCACCAGTACTGTACCCCAGTGTTATACAGTGACAGACCTGTCCCCACCAGTACTGTACCCGTTATACAGTGACAGACCTGTCCCCACCAGTACTGTACCCGTGTTATACAGTGACAGACCTGTACCCACCAGTACTGTACCCCAGTGTTATACAGTGACAGACCTGTACCCACCAGTACTGTACCCTATGTTATGCAGTGACAGACCTGCATCCCACCAGTACTGTACCCCAGTGTTATACAGTGACAGACCTGTACCCACCAGTACTGTACCCCAATGTTATACAGTGACAGACCTGTATCCCACCAGTACTGTACCCCAGTGTTACAGTGACAGACCTGTATCCCACCAGTACTGTACCCCAGTGTTATACAGTGACAGACCTGTACCCACCAGTACTGTACCCGTGTTATACAGTGACAGACCTGTATCCACCAGTACTGTACCCCAGTGTTAGTGACAGACCTGTCCCCACCAGTACTGTACCCGTGTTAGTGACAGACCTGTCCCCACCAGTACTGTACCCCAGTGTTATAGTGACAGACCTGTCCCCACCAGTACTGTACCCCAGTGTTATACAGTGACAGACCTGTACCCACCAGTACTGTACCCGTGTTATACAGTGACAGACCTGTACCCACCAGTACTGAACCCCAGTGTTATACAGTGACAGACCTGTACCCACCAGTACTATACCCGCGTTATACAGCGACAGACCTGTACCCACCAGTACTGTAGCCATGTTATAGTGACAGACCTGTACCCACCAGTACTGTACCCGTGTTAGAGTGACAGACCTGTACCCACCACTACTGTACCCCAATGTTACAACGACAGACCTGTACCCACCAGTACTGTACCTCTGTGGTATACAGCAACAGACCTGTACCCACAGGTACTGTACCCCAGTGTTATACAGTGACAGACCTGTACCCACCAGTACTGTACCCCAGTGTTATACAGTGACAGACCTGTACCCACCAGTACTGTACCCCAGTGTTATACAGTGACAGACCTGTACCCACCAGTACTGTACCCAGTGTTATACAGCGACAGACCTGTACCCACCAGTACTGTACCCCAGTGTTATACAGCGACAGACCTGTACCCACAGGTACTGTACCCCAGTGTTATACAGTGACAGACCTGTACCCACCAGTACTGTACCCCAGTGTTATACAGTGACAGACCTGTACCCACCAGTACTGTACCCCAGTGTTAGTGACAGACCTGTACCCACCAGTACTGTACCCGTGTTATACAGTGACAGACCTGTACCCACCAGTACTTTACCCCAGAGTTATAGTGACAGACCTGTCCCCACCAGTACTGTACCCCAGTGTTATACAGTGACAGACATGTCCCCACCAGTACTGTACCCGTGTTATACAGTGACAGACCTGTACCCACCAGTACTGTATCCCAGTGTTAGTGACAGACATGTCCCCACCAGTACTGTACCCCAGTGTTATACAGTGACAGACCTGTCCCCACCAGTACTGTACCCCAGTGTTATACAGTGACAGACCTGTACCCACCAGTACTGTACCCCAGTGTTAGTGACAGACCTGTACCCACCAGTACTGTACCCGTGTTATACAGTGACAGACCTGTACCCACCAGTACTTTACCCCAGAGTTATACAGTGACAGACATGTCCCCACCAGTACTGTACCCCAGTGTTATAGTGACAGACCTGTACCCACCAGTACTGTATCCCAGTGTTAGTGACAGACCTGTACCCACCAGTACTGTACCCGTGTTATACAGCGACAGACCTGTACCCACCTGTATTGTACCCCAGTGTTAGTGACAGACCTTTACCCACCAGTACTGTATCCCAGTGTTAGTGACAGACCTGTACCCACCAGTACTGTACCCGTGTTATACGGCGACAGACCTGTACCCACCAGTACTGTACCCCAGTGTTATATAGTGACAGACCTGTACCCACCAGTACTGTACCCCAGTGTTAGTGACAGACCTGTCCCCACCAGTACTGTACCCCAGTGTTAGTGACAGACCTGTATCCACCAGTACTGTACCCCAGTGTTATACAGTGACAGACCTGTACCCACCAGTACTGTACACCAGTGTTATACAGCGACAGACCTGTACCCACCAGTACTGTACCCCAGTGTTATACACTGACAGACCTGTACCCACCAGTACTGTACCCCAGTGTTATAGTGACAGACCTGTACCCACCAGTACTGTACCCCAGTGTTATACAGTGACAGACCTGTATCCACCAGTACTGTACCCGTGTTATACAGTGACAGACCTGTCCCCACCAGTACTGTACCCGTGTTATACAGTGACAGACCTGTACCCACCAGTACTGTACCCCAGTGTTATACAGTGACAGACCTGTACCCACCAGTACTGTACCCCAGTGTTATAGTGACAGACCTGTACCCACCAGTACTGTACCCCAGTGTTATACAGTGACAGACCTGTCCCCACCAGTACTGTACCCCAGTGTTATACAGTGACAGACCTGTCCCCACCAGTACTGTAGCCCAGTGTTATACAGTGACAGACCTGGCCCCACCAGTACTGTACCCCAGTGTTATACAGTGACAGACCTGTCCCCACCAGTACTGTACCCCAGTGTTATGCAGTGACAGACCTGTACCCACCAGTACTGTACCCCAGTGTTAGTGACAGACCTGTACCCACCAGTACTGTACCCGTGTTATACAGTGACAGACCTGTACCCACCAGTACTTTACCCCAGAGTTATACAGTGACAGACATGTCCCCACCAGTACTGTACCCCAGTGTTATACAGTGACAGACCTGTACCCACCAGTACTGTACCCAGTGTTATACAGTGACAGACCTGTACCCACCAGTACTGTATCCCAGTGTTAGTGACAGACATGTCCCCACCAGTACTGTACCCCAGTGTTATATAGTGACAGACCTGTACCCACCAGTACTGTATCCCAGTGTTAGTGACAGACCTGTACCCACCAGTACTGTACCCGTGTTATACAGTGACAGACCTGTATCCACCAGTACTGTACCCCAGTGTTAGTGACAGACCTGTCCCCACCAGTACTGTACCCGTGTTAGTGACAGACCTGTCCCCACCAGTACTGTACCCCAGTGTTAGTGACAGACCTGTACCCACCAGTACTGTACCCCAGTGTTACACAGTGACAGACCTGTACCCACCAGTACTGTACCCCAGTGTTATACACTGACAGTCCTGTACCCACCAGTACTGTACCCCAGTGTTATAGTGACAGACCTGTACCCACCAGTACTGTGCCCCAGTGTTATACAGTGACAGACCTGTACCCACCAGTACTGTACCCGTGTTATACAGTGACAGACCTGTATCCACCAGTACTGTACCCGTTATACAGTGACAGACCTGTACCCACCAGTACTGTACCCCAGTGTTATACAGTGACAGACCTGTCCCCACCAGTACTGTACCCGTGTTATACAGTGACAGACCTGTCCCCACCAGTACTGTACCCGTGTTATACAGTGACAGACCTGTACCCACCAGTACTGTACCCCAGTGTTATACAGTGACAGACCTGTACCCACCAGTACTGTACCCTATGTTATGCAGTGACAGACCTGCATCCCACCAGTACTGTACCCCAGTGTTATACAGTGACAGACCTGTACCCACCAGTACTGTACCCCAATGTTATACAGTGACAGACCTGTATCCCACCAGTACTGTACCCCAGTGTTACAGTGACAGACCTGTATCCCACCAGTACTGTACCCCAGTGTTATACAGTGACAGACCTGTACCCACCAGTACTGTACCCGTGTTATACAGTGACAGACCTGTATCCACCAGTACTGTACCCCAGTGTTAGTGACAGACCTGTCCCCACCAGTACTGTACCCCTGTGTTAGTGACAGACCTGTCCCCACCAGTACTGTACCCCAGTGTTATAGTGACAGACCTGTCCCCACCAGTACTGTACCCCAGTGTTATACAGTGACAGACCTGTACCCACCAGTACTGTACCCGTGTTATACAGTGACAGACCTGTACCCACCAGTACTGAACCCCAGTGTTATACAGTGACAGACCTGTACCCACCAGTACTATACCCGCGTTATACAGCGACAGACCTGTACCCACCAGTACTGTAGCCATGTTATAGTGACAGACCTGTACCCACCAGTACTGTACCCGTGTTAGAGTGACAGACCTGTACCCACCACTACTGTACCCCAATGTTACAACGACAGACCTGTACCCACCAGTACTGTACCTCTGTGGTATACAGCAACAGACCTGTACCCACAGGTACTGTACCCCAGTGTTATACAGTGACAGACCTGTACCCACCAGTACTGTACCCCAGTGTTATACAGTGACAGACCTGTACCCACCAGTACTGTACCCCAGTGTTATACAGTGACAGACCTGTACCCACCAGTACTGTACCCAGTGTTATACAGCGACAGACCTGTACCCACCAGTACTGTACCCCAGTGTTATACAGCGACAGACCTGTACCCACAGGTACTGTACCCCAGTGTTATACAGTGACAGACCTGTACCCACCAGTACTGTACCCCAGTGTTATACAGTGACAGACCTGTACCCACCAGTACTGTACCCCAGTGTTAGTGTCAGACCTGTACCCACCAGTACTGTACCCGTTATACAGTGACAGACCTGTACCCACCAGTACTGTACCCCAGTGTTAGTGACAGACCTGTACCCACTACTACTGTACCCGTGTTATACCGTGACAGACCTGTACCCACCAGTACTGTACCCGTGTTATAGTAACAGACCTGTACCCACCAGTACTGTACCCCAGTGTTAGTGAAAGACGTGTATCCACCAGTACTGTACCCGTAATACAGTGACAGACCTGTACCCACCAGTACTGTACCGGTTATACATTGACAGACCTGTACCCACCTGTACTGTACCCCAGCGTTATACAGCGACAGGCCTGTCCCCAACTGTACTGTACCCCAGTGTTATACAGTGACAGACCTGTCCCCACCAGTACTGTACCCCAGTGTTAGTGACAGACCTGTACCCACCAGTACTGTACCCGTGTTATACAGTGACAGACCTGTACCCACCAGTACTTTACCCCAGAGTTATAGTGACAGACCTGTCCCCACCAGTACTGTACCCCAGTGTTATACAGTGACAGACATGTCCCCACCAGTACTGTACCCGTGTTATACAGTGACAGACCTGTACCCACCAGTACTGTATCCCAGTGTTAGTGACAGACATGTCCCCACCAGTACTGTACCCCAGTGTTATACAGCGACAGACCTGTACCCACCAGTACTGTACCCCAGTGTTATATAGTGACAGACCTGTACCCACCAGTACTGTATCCCAGTGTTAGTGACAGACCTGTACCCACCAGTACTGTACCCGTGTTATACAGCGACAGACCTGTACCCACCTGTACTGTACCCCAGTGTTATATAGTGACAGACCTGTACCCACCAGTACTGTACACCAGTGTTATAGTGACAGACCTGTACCCACTACTACTGTACCCGTGTTATACCGTGACAGACCTGTACCCACCAGTACTGTACCCGTGTTATAGTAACAGACCTGTACCCACCAGTACTTTACCCCAGTGTTAGTGACAGACCTGTATCCACCAGTACTGTACCCGTTATACAGTGACAGACCTGTACCCACCAGTACTGTACCGGTTATACATTGACAGACCTGTACCCACCTGTACTGTACCCCAGCGTTATACAGCGACAGGCCTGTCCCCACCAGTACTGTACCCCAGTGTTATACAGTGACAGACCTGTCCCCACCAGTACTGTACCCCAGTGTTAGTGACAGACCTGTACCCACCAGTACTGTACCCGTGTTATACAGTGACAGACCTGTACCCACCAGTACTGTACCCCAGTGTTATACAGTGACAGACCTGTATCCACCAGTACTGTACCCCAGTGTTAGTGACAGACCTGTCCCCACCAGTACTGTACCCGTGTTAGTGACAGACCTGTATCCACCAGTACTGTACCCCAGTGTTATACAGCGACAGACCTGTACCCACCAGTACTGTACCCCAGTGTTATACACTGACAGACCTGTACCCACCAGTACTGTACCCCAGTGTTATACAGTGACAAACCTGTACCCACCAGTACTGTGCCAGTGTTATACAGTGACAGACCTGTACCCACCAGTACTGTACCCCAGTGTTATACATTAACAGACCTGTACCCACCAGTACTGTACCCCAGTGTTAGTGACAGACCTGTACCCACTACTACTGTACCCGTGTTATACCGTGACAGACCTGTACCCACCAGTACTGTACCCGTGTTATAGTAACAGACCTGTACCCACCAGTACTGTACCCCAGTGTTAGTGACAGACCTGTACCCACCAGTACTGTACCCGTTATAAAGTGACAGACCTGTACCCACCAGTACTTTACCCCAGCGTTATACAGTGACAGACCTGTCCCCACCAGTACTGTACCCCAGTGTTATAGTGACAGACATGTCCCCACCAGTACTGTACCCGTGTTATACAGTGACAGACCTGTACCCACCAGTACTGTACTCCAGTGTTATATAGTGACAGACCTGTACCCACCAGTACTGTACACCAGTGTTAGTGACAGACCTGTACCCACCAGTACTGTACCCGTGTTATACAGTGACAGACCTGTACCCACCAGTACTGTACCCCAGTGTTATACAGTGACAGACCTGTACCCACCAGTACTGTACCCCGGTGTTACAGTGACAGACCTGTATCCACCAGTACTGTACCCGTGTTATACAGTGACAGACCTGTATCCACCAGTACTGTACCCCAGTGTTAGTGACAGACCTGTCCCCACCAGTACTGTACCCCAGTGTTAGTGACAGACCTGTATCCACCAGTACTGTACCCCAGTGTTAGTGACAGACCTGTATCCACCAGTACGGTACCCCAGTGTTATACACTGACAGACCTGTACCCACCAGTACTGTACCCCAGTGTTATACAGTGACAGACCTGTACCCACCAGTACTGTACCCAGTGTTATACAGCGACAGACCTGTACCCACCAGTACTGTACCCCAGTGTTATACAGCGACAGACCTGTACCCACAGGTACTGTACCCGTGTTATACAGTGACAGACCTGTACCCACCAGTACTGTACCCGTGTTATACAGTGACAGACCTGTACCCAACAGTACTGTACCCCAGCGTTAGTGACAGACCTGTACCCACCAGTACTGTACCCCAGTGTTAGTGACAGACCTGTACCCACCAGTACTGTACCCGTTATACAGTGACAGACCTGTACCCACCAGTACTGTACCCCAGTGTTAGTGACAGACCTGTACCCACCAGTACTATACCCGTTATACAGTGACAGACCTGTAGCCACCAGTACTGTACCCCAGTGTTATACAGTGACAGCCCTGTACCCACCAGTACTGTACCCCAGTGTTATACATTGACAGACCTGTACCCACCAGTACTGTACCCCAGTGTTAGTGACAGACCTGTACCCACTACTACTGTACCCGTGTTATACCGTGACAGACCTGTACCCACCAGTACTGTACCCGTGTTATAGTAACAGATCTGTACCCACCAGTACTGTACCCCAGTGTTAGTGAAAGACGTGTATCCACCAGTACTGTACCCGTAATACAGTGACAGACCTGTACCCACCAGTACTGTACCGGTTATACATTGACAGACCTGTACCCACCTGTACTGTACCCCAGCGTTATACAGCGACAGGCCTGTCCCCACCTGTACTGTACCCCAGTGTTATACAGTGACAGACCTGTCCCCACCAGTACTGTACCCCAGTGTTAGTGACAGACCTGTACCCACCAGTACTGTACCCCAGTGTTATACAGAGACAGACCTATACCCACCAGTACTGTACCCCAGTGTTATACAGTGACAGACCTGTACCCACCAGTACTGTATCCCAGTGTTAGTGACAGACCTGTACCCACCAGTACTGTATCCCAGTGTTAGTGACAGACCTGTACCCACCAGTACTGTACCCGTGTTATACAGCGACAGACCTGTACCCACCAGTACTGTACCCCAGTGTTATATAGTGACAGACCTGTACCCACCAGTACTGTATCCCAGTGTTAGTGACAGACCTGTACCCACCAGTACTGTACCCGTGTTATACAGCGACAGACCTGTACCCACCAGTACTGTACCCCAGTGTTATACAGCGACAGACCTGTACCCACCAGTACTGTACCCGTGTTATATAGTGACAGACCTGTACCCACCAGTACTGTACACCAGTGTTATAGTGACAGACCTGTACCCACTACTACTGTACCCGTGTTATACCGTGACAGACCTGTACCCACCAGTACTGTACCCGTTATAGTGACAGACCTGTACCCACCATTACTGTACCCCAGCGTTATACAGCGACAGGCCTGTCCCCACCAGTACTGTACCCCAGTGTTATACAGTGACAGACCTGTACCCACCAGTACTGTACCCCAGTGTTCCACAGTGACAGACCTGTACCCACCAGTACTGTGCCCCAGTGTTAGTGACAGACCTGTACCCACCAGTACTGTACCCGTGTTATACAGTGACAGACCTGTACCCACCAGTACTTTACCCCAGAGTTATACAGTGACAGACCTGTCCCCACCAGTACTGTACCCCAGTGTTATACAGTGACAGACATGTCCCCACCAGTACTGTACCCGTGTTATACAGTGACAGACCTGTACCCACCAGTACTGTACCCGTTATATAGTGACAGACCTGTACCCACCAGTACTGTACCCGTGTTATACAGTGACAGACCTGTACCCACCAGTACTGTACCCCAGTGTTATACAGTGACAGACCTGTACCCACCAGTACAGTACCCCGGTGTTATACAGTGACAGACCTGTATCCACCAGTACTGTACCCCAGTGTTATACAGTGACAGACCTGTATCCACCAGTACTGTACCCCAGTGTTAGTGACAGACCTGTCCCCACCAGTACTGTACCCCAGTGTTAGTGACAGACCTGTATCCACCAGTACTGTACCCCAGTGTTAGTGACAGACCTGTATCCACCAGTACGGTACCCCAGTGTTATACACTGACAGACCTGTACCCACCAGTACTGTACCCCAGTGTTATACAGTGACAGACCTGTACCCACCAGTACTGTACCCCAGTGTTATACAGCGACAGACCTGTACCCACCAGTACGGTACCCAGTGTTATACACTGACAGACCTGTACCCACCAGTTCTGTACCCCAGTGTTATACAGTGACAGACCTGTACCCACCAGTACTGTGCCCCAGTGTTATACAGTGACAGACCTGTACCAACCAGTACTGTACCCCAGTGTTATACAGTGACAGACCTGTATCCACCAGTACTGTACCCGTTATACAGTGACAGACCTGTCCCCACCAGTACTGTACCCGTGTTATACAGTGACAGACCTGTCCCCACCAGTACTGTACCGGTTATACATTGACAGACCTGTACCCAGCTGTACTGTACCCCAGCGTTATACAGCGACAGGCCTGTACCCACCAGTACTGTACCCGTGTTATACAGTGACAGACCTGTACCCACCAGTACTGTACCCCAGTGTTATACAGTGACAGGCCTCTACCCACCAGTACTGTACCCCAGTGTTATACAGTGACAGGCCTCTACCCACCAGTACTGTACCCGTGTTAGTGACAGACCTGTACCCACCAGTACTGTACCCGTGTTATACAGCGACAGACCTGTACCCACCAGTACTGTACCCCAGTGTTAGTGAGACCTGTACCCACCAGTACTATACCCCAGTGTTAGTGACAGACCTGTACCCACCAGTACTGTACCCGTTATACATTGACAGACCTCTACCCACCAGTACTGTACCCCAGTGTTATAGTAACAGTCCTGTACCCACCAGTACTGTACCCCAGTGCTATACAGTGGCAGACCTGCACCCACCAGTACTGTACCCGTGTTAGTGTGACAGGCCTCTACCCACCAGTACTGTACCCGTGTTATACAGTGACAGACCTGTACCCAGCAGTACTGTACCCCAGTGTTATGCAGTGACAGACCTGTACCCAACAGTACTGTACCCCAGTGTTATACAGTGACAGACCTGTACCCACCAGTACTGTACCCGTTGTACAGTGACAGACCTGTACCCACCAGTACTGTACCCCAGTGTTATACAGTGACAGACCTGTACCCACCAGTACTCTACCCCAGTGTTATACAGTGACAGACCTGTACCCACCAGTACTATCCCCCAGTGTTATACAGTGACAGACCTGTACCCACCAGTACTGTACCCCAGTGTTATACAGTGACAGACCTGTACCCACCAGTACTGTACCCCAGTGTTATACAGTGACAGACCTGTACCCACCAGTACTGTACCCGTGTTATACAGTGACAGAGCTGTACCCACCAGTACTGTACCCCGAAGTGTGGGAATTCAGGATTGAACAGTTGATGTGGACGCAATATGAAAGCGGACCGTTCCCCGGAGTAAAACATTCTCTCACCTGCCAATCTCATGGTGGTACTGGGACAAGCAGCGAATGGCTGGAACAGACAGCCGACCTATAAAGGCACAGAGAGTCGGTTAAAGGGACGGCGAGTCACGGGCAGGCGCTGCCAGCGGGCAAAGAGTTGAGCGGTCAGTACTGTACCCCAATCCGCAGAGTGCCCGACATATGCAGTCCGACGGTTCCCGATTAAGCCAGGCCTGAAGGGAGTCGGCTCCTTCACCCTCCCCCCCACCGCCGAAGGTGCTGGTCACAGGGCCCCATCGGCACCCCTGTCCCACTGGGAACACGTCGGTCAGTCGGCTATTCAACTGCAGTATGCACCACGCCCAGTGCAATCCCACCACCTGAGGTTCAGGCGCGGAGGGGTGGCGGCTGCGAGTCCGGGCAGGCTATTCGACTGCAGGCTCAACTCTCTCCCGTTAACCAGCCCCCCCCCACCCCCTTCCAGGCAGGATATTCAGCTGCTAGAGGCACCGCAGCCTAACTCTCTCCCATTACTCAAGTCCCCCCATAGCAGGATATTCAGCTGCAGGAGGCACCGCAACCTAACTCTGCTGCGTTAAATGACCCCCCACTCCCCACCCACCCCAGGCAGGATATTCGGCTGCAAGAGGCAGGATATTCAGCTACAAGAGGCAGCGCAGTCTAACTCTCTCCCTGTTACTTGAGTCCCCCTCGGCAGCATATTAAGCTGTGTTAACTCTCTCACGTTAAATAATCTCACC
Organism: Squalus acanthias; assembly: GCA_030390025.1. Classification (NCBI taxonomy): domain Eukaryota; kingdom Metazoa; phylum Chordata; class Chondrichthyes; order Squaliformes; family Squalidae; genus Squalus; species Squalus acanthias. Next base: position 124,627 of record JASTWF010000303.1, on the reverse strand, counting down.
CCAGGCAGGATATTCGGCTGCAAGAGGCAGGATATTCGGCTGCAAGAGGTAGCGCAGCTTAATTCTCTCCCTGTTACTCGAGTCCACCCTGGCAGGGTATCAAACTGCAGGAGGCACCGCAGCCTAACTCTACCGCGTTAAAGGACCCCCCCTCAACAAGGCAGGATATTCGGCTACAGGAGGCGGCACTGACCCTGTGAAGGGGGTAATTTCCTCCCTTGGGCCGGGCGGGTTGGGAGAGGCCGCTGTCTCTCTCTCTCTGCCTCCCCCCCTCAGCCCGACGCTAAACCCCACCCCCCTCTCTCCCAGTTTCCAATCTCCGAAGCCAGCAGCCAGCCAGCGCCTGACCTGCTCCGCCGCCGCCCCAGCGGGAAGTGACGCGACGCCCGCCCGCTCGCTCGACCCAGGCAAGAGGGCCCGCCCCCTCACCTCTGATTGGCCCAAGGCCTCTCGGGGGGGCGGGGACTCCGCCCCGTGACGTCACCAGAGTTGGGAGCTGCGCGTGGGCAGCCAATCGGCTTGCGGGATCGGGGCCCGAGCGCCGTGACGTCAGAGGGAGCCTGGAGTGGGCGGGGCGGGCGACGCTAGAGCCAATCAGCGTGGCCTCAATGGGTCAATGGGGGTTTAATGTCTCTCATTGGGGTTTAATGTAGATTATTGGGGTTTAATGTGGATTATTGGGGGTTTAATGTAGATTATTGGGGGTTTAATGTCTCATTGGGGTTTAATGTGGATTATTGGGGGTTTAATGTCTCATTGGGGTTTAATGTGGATTATTGGGGTTTAATGTGGATTATTGGGGTTTAATGTGGATTATTGGGGTTTAATGTGGATTATTGGGGTTTAATGTGGATTATTGGGCTTTAATGTGGATTATAGAACAGTACGGCATAGAAGGAGGCCATTCAGGCCATCATGTCTGTGCCGGCTCTTTCGAAGAGCAATCCAGTTAGTCCCACTCCCAGGCTCTTTCCCCATATCCCACAACCATTCTCTGCCAGCAGCAAGATTAACTTTAGTCAGCCATGGCTCAGTGGGTCGCAATCTCGCCTCTGAGTCAGAAGGTCGTGGGTTCAAGTCCCACTCCAGAGACTTGAGCACAAAAATCTAGGCTGGCACTCCCAGTGAGGGATTGCCGCACTGTCGGAGGGGCGGTACTGAGGGAGCTCCGCACTGTCGGAGGGGCGGTACTGAGGGAGCTCCGCACTGACGGAGGGGCGGTACTGAGGGAGCGCCGCACTGTCGGAGGGGCGGTACTGAGGGAGCGCCGCACTGTCGGAGGGGCGGTACTGAGGGAGCTCCGCACTGACGGAGGGGCGGTACTGAGGGAGCGCCGCACTGTCGGAGGGGCGGTACTGAGGGAGCGCCGCACTGTCGGAGGGGCGGTACTGAGGGAGAGCCGCACTGTCGGAGGGGCGGTACTGAGGGAGCCCCGCAGTGTCGGAGGGGCGGTGCTGAGGGAGCGCCGCACTGTCGGAGGGGCGGTACTGAGGGAGCGCCGCACTGTCGGAGGGGCAGTACTGAGGGAGCGCCGCACTGTCGGAGGGGCGGTACTGAGGGAGCTCCGCACTGTCGGAGGGGCGGTACTGAGGGAGCTCCGCACTGACGGAGGGGCGGTACTGAGGGAGCGCCGCACTGTCGGAGGGGCGGTACTGAGGGAGCGCCGCACTGTCGGAGGGGCGGTACTGAGGGAGCTCCGCACTGACGGAGGGGCGGTACTGAGGGAGCGCCGCACTGTCGGAGGGGCGGTACTGAGGGAGCGCCGCACTGTCGGAGGGGCGGTACTGAGGGAGAGCCGCACTGTCGGAGGGGCGGTACTGAGGGAGCCCCGCAGTGTCGGAGGGGCGGTGCTGAGGGAGCGCCGCACTGTCGGAGGGGCGGTACTGAGGGAGCGCCGCACTGTCGGAGGGGCAGTACTGAGGGAGCCCCGCAGTGTCGGAGGGGCGGTACTGAGGGAGCGCCGCACTGTCGGAGGGGCGGTACTGAGGGAGCGCCGCACTGTCGGAGGGGCGGTACTGAGGGAGCGCCGCACTGTCGGAGGGGCAGTACTGAGGGAGCTCCGCACTGTCGGAGGGGCAGTACTGAGGGAGCGCCGCACTGTCGGAGGGGCGGTACTGAGGGAGCTCCGCACTGACGGAGGGGCGGTACTGAGGGAGCGCCGCACTGTCGGAGGGGCGGTACTGAGGGAGCGCCGCACTGTCGGAGGGGCGGTACTGAGGGAGCTCCGCACTGACGGAGGGGCGGTACTGAGGGAGCGCCGCACTGTCGGAGGGGCGGTACTGAGGGAGCGCCGCACTGTCGGAGGGGCGGTACTGAGGGAGAGCCGCACTGTCGGAGGGGCGGTACTGAGGGAGCCCCGCAGTGTCGGAGGGGCGGTGCTGAGGGAGCGCCGCACTGTCGGAGGGGCGGTACTGAGGGAGCGCCGCACTGTCGGAGGGGCAGTACTGAGGGAGCCCCGCAGTGTCGGAGGGGCGGTACTGAGGGAGCGCCGCACTGTCGGAGGGGCGGTACTGAGGGAGCGCCGCACTGTCGGAGGGGCGGTACTGAGGGAGCGCCGCACTGTCGGAGGGGCAGTACTGAGGGAGCGCCGCACTGTCGGAGGGGCGGTACTGAGGGAGCCCCGCAGTGTCGGAGGGGCGGTACTGAGGGAGCGCCGCACTGTCGGAGGGGCGGTACTGAGGGAGCGCCGCACTGTCGGAGGGGCAGTACTGAGGGAGCCCCGCAGTGTCGGAGGGGCGGTACTGAGGGAGCGCCGCACTGTCGGAGGGGCGGTACTGAGGGAGCGCCGCACTGTCGGAGGGGCGGTACTGAGGGAGCGCCGCACTGTCGGAGGGGCGGTACTGAGGGAGTGCCGCACTGTCGGAGGGGCGGTACTGAGGGAGCGCCGCACTGTCGGAGGGGCGGTACTGAGGGAGCGCCGCACTGTCGGAGGGGCGGTACTGAGGGAGCGCCGCACTGTCGGAGGGGCGGTACTGAGGGAGCGCCGCACTGTCGGAGGGGCGGTACTGAGGGAGCGCCGCACTGTCAGAGGGGCGGTACTGAGGGAGCGCCGCACTGTCAGAGGGGCGGTACTGAGGGAGCGCCGCACTGTCAGAGGGGCGGTACTGAGGGAGCGCCGCACTGTCGGAGGGGCAGTACTGAGGAAGCGCCGCACTGTCGGAGGAGCGGTACTGAGGGGGCGCCGCACTGTCGGAGGGGCGGTACTGAGGGAGCGCCGCACTGTCGGAGGTGCCGTGTTTCAGCCGAGACATTAAACCGCGGTCTCGTCTGCCCTCTTGGGTGGATGTAAAAGATCCCATGGCGCTGTTTCGAAGAAGAGCAGCGGGGGGAGTTCTCCCCGGTGTCCTGGGGCCGATATTGATCCCTCAACCAACATCACTAAAAACAGATGATCTGGGTCATTATCACATTGCTGTTTGTGGGAGCTTGCTGTGCGCAAATTGGCTGCCGCGTTTCCTACATTACAACAGTGTCCACACTTCAAAAAAAGTCCTTCATTGGCTGTGAAGCGTTTTGGGACGTCCTGAGGTGGTGAAAGGCGCTGGAGAGATGGGAGTCTTTCTTTATCCCTGCAATTGTTTCTCCTTCCAGTATTTCTCCAATTCCCTGTCGAAGGCTCCTATTGACTCTGTATCCAGCGCCCTATCAGGCAGCGCCTTCCAAATCCTAACCACTCGCTGCGTAAAACAGGTTTTTCCTCAGGGCGCCCACTTACCTCTGATTCTTTTGCCGATCGCCTTAAATGGGTGCCCTGTGGTTCGTGACCCTTCACCGTTTTAAACACATCATTGTGGGTTTAATAGCAAAATACTGCGGCTGCTGGAAAACTGAAATCACAACATATCGTGGGTTTAATGTTGATCGGTGCGCGGGGGCCGGGTTCGTTAAGTTCAGCGATCGACTGTCATCGGAAATCCAGTGAAGCGAGTTGCTCGGTTCCTTTGTCGGAGGAAGTTTGATGATTTATCCTGTTAGCCCGAGGCATACATATGGCACCCGAGCCCGTACTGTTTCTTTAATTGGGTGTGTGGGACCAGTTTGAAGGTCGCATTTTTAAAATTCGTTTATGGGATGTGGGCGTCGCTGGCAAGGCCCAGCATTTATTACCCATCCCTAATTGCCCCGAGAAGGTGGTGGTGAGCCGCCTTCTTGAACCGCTGCAGTCCGTGTGGTGAAGGTGCTCCCACAACGCTGTCAGGGAGGGAGTTCCAGGATTTTGACCCAGCGACGATGAAGGATCGGCCAATATATTTCCAAGTCGGGATGGTGTGTGTGACTTGGAGGGGAACTTGGAGGTGGTGGTGTTCCCATGCGCCTGCTGTCCTTGTCCTTCTAGGTGGAAGCGGGGAGGATGTTCCCGATGATGGGTGAAACTAGAACTAGGGGGCACAGTCTTAGAATAAGGGGCTGCTCTTTCAAAACTGAGATGAGAAGGAACTACTTCACTCAGAGGGTGGTAGGTCCATGGAATATGCTGCCCCAAAAAGCTGTAGAAGCTACATCATTACATAAATTTAAAACAGAAATAGTCAGTTTCCTAGAAGTAAAGGGAATTAAGGGTTACGGGGAGCGGGCAGGAATTTGGACAGGAGTCTAGGTTCGGATCGGTCATGGCCCTGTGGGTAGCGGAGCGGGCCCAGGGGCCGTGTAGCCTGATCCTGCTCCTATTTCGTGTGTCCAATTCTGTTAGGTTCAGGAGATGGTTCTGTGATAGTAGATTGGCGGTGAGGATCAGATCAGCCATGATCTTATTGAATGGCGGAGCAGGCTCGAGGGGCCAATTGGCCTACTCCTGCTCCTATTTCTTATGTTCTTATGGAGAGGTGGCGGGTTTGGGAGGTGCTGCCGAAGAAGCCTTGGCGAGTTGCTGCAGTGCATCTTGTAGATGGTGCACACTGCAGCCACGGTGCGCCGGTGGTGGAGGGAGTGAATGTTTAAGGTGGTGGGACGGGGTGCCGATCGAGCGGGCTGCTCTGTCCTGGATGACTGAGGGAGTCGAGTCACCAGGTGTGTTTATGTGATGCAAAGCCGGCCCTGGATTCCACTGGGCTCGGTCGCTGGAGGTGTTTCGAGGCCGCGCTGTGTCCTGTGACTGTGCTCACCACGAACCATCTGTTTCCTGTTGAGTGGCAGTGCTTGGCATATTAATAAATCGCACCACTCCCTCCTGGCTGGCCATCTGCAGCAGCTCCTGGGGAAGCTGGATGTCGGAAGCGGTCGCAATCACTGATAAAGTCAAATCTGATTGATTGGCGGGGCGGGCAAGAGGGGCCGCGCGGCCCAGTGCTGCTCCTCTTTCATACGAAGCGTATTCGAAACCTGCCCTGGCCTCCGGTCCTCTGCCCGTATCGAGTCCCACTCGTCCATCTCCCCCCGACCCCACAACTCTGTGTAAGATCCTCAGCCTGGTCTCTGAGCCGACTCCACACCCTGCCCTTCCTGCCCGCACCATGGCCGTCTGTGCCTCTCCTCACTGGCCACTGCCAGAGCTTTAAGCATTTCGATTCGACTTGGTAAACTTCTCTCCGTCAAACCCCCTCGCTGTCGAATCAAGTGCTGGGTCCCCCCCACTGAAACTCGCCCCCTCCCCCAAGCCTGTCTCTCAGTGCCAGGGTCTCTCACCCTCTGTCTCCAGGCCTGTCTCTCAGTGCCAGGGTCTCTCACTCTCTGTCTCCAGGCCTGTCTCTCAGTGCCAGGGTCTCTCACTCTCTGTCTCCAGGCCTGTCTCTCAGTGTCAGGGTCTCTCACTCTCTGTCTCCAGGCCTGTCTCTCAGTGCCAGGGTCTCTCACTCTCTGTCTCCAGGCCTGTCTCTCAGTGCCAGGGTCTCTCACTCTCTGTCTCCAGGCCTGTCTCTCAGGGTCTCTCACCCTCTGTCTCCAGGCCTGTCTCTCAGTGCCAGGGTCTCTCACTCTCTGTCCCCCAGGCCTGTCTCTCAGTGCCAGGGTCTCTCACTCTCTGTCTCCAGGTCTGTCTCTCAGTGCCAGGGTCTCTCACCCTCTGTCCCCCAGGCCTGTCTCTCAGTGCCAGGGTCTCTCACTCTCTGTCTCCAGGCCTGTCTCTCAGTGCCAGGGTCTCTCACTCTCTGTCTCCAGGCCTGTCTCTCAGGGTCTCTCACCCTCTGTCTCCAGGCCTGTCTCTCAGTGCCAGGGTCTCTCACTCTCTGTCCCCCAGGCCTGTCTCTCAGTGCCAGGGTCTCTCACTCTCTCTCTCCAGGCCTGTCTCTCAGTGCCAGGGTCTCTCACTCTCTGTCTCCAGGCCTGTCTCTCAGTGCCAGGGTCTCTC